>JZKD02S1679695.1:1235490-1250406 GCA_000966675.3 Picea glauca | reverse complement strand
TACACTTCTTTCAAAACTTTAGTTAGAAACCACTTCAAACATTTATTCATTTGTACTTAGCTACTTCCATGTATCAATAACATTCATGATTAATAAATAACATTAAACCATCACCATAATGAACACAAAGAACACCAAATATATGTGTAAAATTTTTGTATTATGTGTTACATGAGTCTACAATATTTGGGTTTTATCAGCAACATATGAAAAAGAGAAACAAATAAAATAGAGTACCAACTATAAATACAATACTCAACTTTCATATCTCAGCACCAAATGAGATGTGAGGAATCCAATCCCCAAGTACAAAACCCTGCTTGTAGACAAAAGCCAATATGCCAATAGGTACATGACTTGTTTATATTGTAGCCCGCGTATGTATGCAACTTGCCTATACTGCAACATGTGTATGTACACGTCCTTCCCTATGTCATCCTGCGTGCACCTTCAGAGGACTAGGGAATCCATTCTCCTACACTTTTGAAAATTTCTTGCCTCTGTCACATCCACCAGTAACTTGTCAAAACAACTAGCCTGTCACTCCCAACCTGTAGAATTCCAAACACAAACAAATATACACCATCCAACAACCTATGCATGTTCCTCATGCATACACCATCACATAACATAGATATCCCTCAACCATATCAGAACAAAACCACTCAACCAACCAAGCAACATCTACCATATCAAAACATCATAACAAGAATTCTTCAAGCATTCACCATACTATGAGTAAATATAAGCATCAAGACAATCATATAACCATACAAAAACTTTTGTAGTAGATCTAAACCAGTAGAATGATATGTTGGGAACTTGCTTCAAACTTCAGGAACCTGGCACTAGCATCTACTCAATATTTTCTTGGAATTTTCAAATACACGTGACCTGTGCTTATTCATCATGTGTATGTATTCCCCCTAGCCTTCTGTAGCCTGCTTATGTACTCGACCTGGCCCACTACAACCTGCATATAGCTTCCGAAAACTAGGGTTTTCTAAACCATCAAAACTTTCACCGTAAAACTTCCTTGCTATCTAAGAATTGTGGAATGTTTGATGCGTCCATGAGTACCTACAATGAACCTTTCACCAAAAATAGATCTTCAATATGCTCAAATGATTCATCAACACAAGAGACCCTTACTCTCTTATTTTTTCTCGCCAAGTAGCTTCCTCTAGGGGTTATATTCTAACAATATTCCTTCTTTTGGGGCTAACCCACTTCTAACCACTTTTTCCACTTACAACCGCTTTATCCAAAAATAGTAAACTCTCCACATCTAGTTGCAACTAACTTATTTTTAATTGTTTTCTTGTTGCAACCACTTAACCCATGAATCACCAATTTGACTGATCAACTTCTTCTAGGAGCTTCTAGAATAATTTTACTTCTTTGACCTTCTAGGGATTCTAGATAACTCATGAGGGTTCTCCAACTTCACATGGAAATAAATCGCTAACCTTGATGATTAATGTGATGTTCCACATATCATGAGAAACAACATGACGAGAACTATCCATATAGAATAATATCACTTGAAAATTCACCAAACTTCAATACATTATTCCTCAACCAAATGAGGGTTCCTTAACCACACATCTAGGATGACTCAACCACTTAACCATTTGGACTTCGCAACGTGTCTTCCCAAGAGGGATTTTAACTTAAGGGGACCACTTTGAGAACTTTATCCAATAACATCTTCCCATGAGGGATTTCACCATAAGGGGACCACTTTGGAGTTCATCCATATGGTTCTTCCTATCAACCATGACATGACATAAATGATGCAACTTCCTTTTATATCAACCAACATATCACTATGACACCACTTGGCAGCAATGAGAACATAATCCAACAATCAATACATCAACAATACAAACACATCACTATGAAAATACTTGACATCAACCCTTTGACATCAATGACATCATAGTCCAATAATCTTCCTCTTTTGCATTGATGGAAACACAAACATTGATGTCAACACAAATTATTGAGGGAAATATTGATGGCAACACTTAGACATGGAAATTCTCATGCCCCCTCTGTAATCATTGCTCCTCATAAAGGTTTTAATCTCTCCACATCAATGTTTCTATATCTCCCCCTTTGACATCAATATATCTCTTTGGGATGCTCTCCCTCACTAAACTTTCCCTGAGGTTTCTCTCCATCCATCTAGTGAATCTCTCCCCTTTTGAAAAAGGATATCACTTAGATGCAATGTTGATGTCATGGATTCCAATTCTCCCTCTTGTTAGTGCTCAAAATTTACTATTAAATTTTTAGTGCCTTTATTCAATTTGTGTTGGATTTTCCCATCCCAAGGTCTTCTGCTTGTTTTCATAACCACCAAATCCTATGTCAAGCCTTGATAAAGTTCCCATTGATCGTTTTTGCCTAGTATTTGTGTGTTCCTTGTCCTTTGGTTTTTTAAATGGTGTTTAGTCTTTCACAGTTCTTTGGGAAAATACAAGGAAAAACCAATTTAAGTTTTATGTCAATGTCATGTTTATTGGATCTATTTTTTTATTATAATTTTGAATAAAACTTTTACTGGCCTAAGGGCCAATTCAGTTGTCAAGACCAAGAGCCATAAGGTTAAATTTAGGCTTTTAGGTCTTCATTATTTTTATCAAAAGTTTGAGGCTAGAAGGCCAAGTGCCAAGCCCTACATCACTCCATATGTCTCATCGAAAGTAATAACTGGGCATCGACGTATATGAAGGCCACAAGATTTACACATCCAATTCATATGGGATTTTTTCCATGAATAAAATAAAAACACATAGTTAAACAAATAAAATTGTATGACGCGTGATAGGGTTGGGAGGTAGGTGTTAGTTTGAGGCACATGTTCCTTATGATTGAGGGTAGCTCGGTTTTGTTTGAAGCATTTGAAAGGTCACAACAAGGAAGAGATACCTAGAACTTCATTTGGTGTTACTGCTGAATCTTGTGTTTGCGCAGGTGTCAAAGCTCCTTCAAGAGGCAAGCAAATGATTGTTCTCAAACTTTGTTTGCGCCTTGTGCAAAGACTCCCTTTACCTTTGGAGAAGTGAATAAGGCCATTCCTCCTCAATGCTTCAACATGAATGCGGGAACCATGAATTCAGTGATTTCCATTCTTTCCTTCGTGTGCCCTATTTCTCTTGGAAATCTAGTCATCGAAGACATCATAGAAACACTGGGAGCCTAGAACACGATAATTTTTTTGTTCCCAAGTCAAAGAGTGAACTCAAATGGACTTCGAGGCTTACATCTAACCCTTTAGGAATTTTTTTGACAATATCAATTACCCTTACCCTAGGATGGTCATTTTATTTGGCCTTCAATGTTTCATGAAGGAAGTATCCTCGTTTTTCCTGCCACGGATATTTCGTTCTTGATTGGGAGTAGGCATGTGTTTGAAGCTCGAGATGGACATTATCTAAGAAACAAAAGGTCAGGAATGCTTATCAAGTTGCCACTACACTTGAATTTCCTTTGGCAAGTAGGTTTGACACGATTTGTCTAGAGTATATGAAAGTGTCTGAGATTGGGGATTTAAATAACAACATTGCTGAAGCTGAACGTCTTGTGCTACCTTAGGAGCACTATGATGATGTCAATCTAACTAGAATCGATGGTCATCCCTATAAAGAGAAGGATTTTGATTCCTATGAATGCTCCAGTCAATGGGTGTAATATTAGTGAGGCAGTCAAGATGATGACTGATCACTGGGCAGTTGCAATGTATTCTCACAATGATGAATCATTGACTATGATAGAGAGGCCAATTGTTTAATTGAGTTCTAAAGAAGAATCAGTCTGGGTATCTTCAAAAGTTTGCTTATCGTCCCTCTGTGGTGGACTTCCTGGTAGAGTCGAGGCAAGAAATTCATGGAGAAAACATTATTCAAGTGAATGTAGAAGATGATGAAAAATTCATCGATTAAGAGAATCACATGTGAGGTGGAGGAGGAAGATGATATCATGATCCATATTTGATTTTTGTGGAATCCATAGAAGCACTCAAATCTTCTCAAAATCTTCTTAATGCTATTGATATCCTTAAACATAAATCCTATACAAATAATGTCAGTGGATATTTCTATTTATTTCCAGAGTGCATCCATTACACATTCATCAACAGTCAACACTAGTCAGAATAATCTATAGGAGCTCGGTCACCTCTACCTTGCTTATACTCTGTTTTTTTCCTAAAGGAATGAAAGCATGTATATGAAGATTTGGGTATCAAAACCTTTCCATAAGTCATATGATATGAGATTCTTGTATATATCACTTCTATAAATGTATATGTTAATCCTTCAATGAATATTCAATTTCATTTATACATTGATATGGAAGGTCAAACAAAGGATGCAATGAAATGAAGCCTGATTAGTATCATTGTATTAATTGGAAGAAACGCCAAGGGTTCAAAATCAATAAAGATATCAATATGTAAGTCAAAGTTCAATCGATATTTCATGTATCTCAGTTTAAATTTACTTCTACAGGTGTTTGCAGCATCTGTCGACCATTTTACATCTATTACGCTACAAACCAGGGATTTGCCAACAAGGTAGAAGACAACTTCTAATTGAATTCTATTTTGGTCAAGGATGAAAAGGCTCAATACCCAACTATAATAGAAGTTCCATAAAGTGCAATCATCTCTAGCCCATGATCCACTTCAAAAAGAATCCTTTTATTTTTTTTTTCTTAAAATTGTTTCCTACAATCAGTTTGTAGCACAAAACAAGTTTTCTCAGTGCATTGTGCTACAAAATAGACAATTTCCTGTGTATGATGGATTTGGTCAATGGTGACCTGATTTTTAGTATTCGAAGATCTTTCAATGTTACAGTTGCTAGAGGTCAATGATGGAGGACTTTTACACCCATCAAGAAGCTCATGTGGAGTTGTTGAAGGCCTAGTATTAGGATATGGTTTGACTCCATGAAAATAGGATCTAGATCCTAGGTTTTTGTAATTGATTTGAATAAAGAGATTTTTTAGGTATTCAATCCATCCTGGGAGGATCTGATAACTACATTGTAAACACTATTTAAGCCCATAGAGGCAACAATGTAAAAGGTGGGTCGGACTTTGGAGATTTGGCTATTATTCCTGTATGAGAGACATTTTGGAAAACATATTGAAATAGAAGATTCTTTTACTATAAATTGTTCAGACTTCCATCTTCTATCTTTTCCATGCTTATGAGTAAATGTTTTATGCATTTGTCTATATTTATCTAATGACAGATAAATATTGTCTTATCTCTTCATTGATAGACTAGGCTCATAAGTATTTCTTCCTGTTATAGTTCTTCATTCACATATGCCCCTGTGTGTGTGTTTCTACTAATATGATAAACATTCTTCATATATTCACATCTTGATTAAACTTTCTGAACAAGTATAGTTGAAATCTTTTTATGTTTGAGTGTATACATGTGTATTTTGAGTGAATGAGAGCATATCAAGTTATCCAACTTGATCCATTTTATACATTACTGATTATTTGATTAAGTTACCGAGCTCATTCTCTTTACAGTAGGGAAATACTCTTGGAGTGATAACAAAATGGCATCATTGCCGGGGAATGAAAGTGAGCTAGTTTCCCTGGGAGAACGACACATATCCTACTTTTGATGGAAGACAAAGGAGGAACACATAATTGACTGTAGCAATATTCCTAGCGAATCCACAATCAAAGACTCCACTGGGGAGGATCATGTTGACAGAAAGATGAAGGGGAAGAAATGTAGAACCATGTATCAGTTTTTGAGCCTTCTTCATGAACTATTGTTGTTCTTTATTAACTCATTTCTGCTTTTCCTTTTCACACATTAATAGAATCATCTTATGTTTTGTATATTCATATGATCATCATCCTTATTTTATATATCCATATTTAGAAGAAGAATATTTGCATATAGCTTGTATTATAGATGTTGATTCAATATCTTTACCTTAGCCAGTTAATAAAGATTATCATTGTATTCAAATCTCTCTTGAATCTTATCAACCATGTAACCTTGAGGAGATTGAAGTTGTTTCAAAACCTATCCATATCTCATCACCTTCTTCTTTTATTATTGAGCCTTCCAATAAACTTTTTAATCCTCATGATCAACCCACTTCTTTTCAAACTAAAATCAGAATGAAGTTGTTTAAACCTTTGAGTCTGCCATATCCCCTTCATCCTTATCCTCTTGATTACCTTGAATATCTTCCCCGATTTTCTAGAGAGGATCATGTCACAACAAAGAGGCATTTGGGGGATTTTGAAAACTTTGTTGATCAATTCAAGATTATTCATGATGATGTTATTATGAGGTTGTTCTCAAAAAATTTGTTCAAAGATTTTGTAGTATGGTTTAAGAGTTTGAGAGATGATTCCATTGGCTCTTGGATCAAGTTGTCTAATTCTTTTTCAAATCACTGGGGTGAGAAAACATATTTTTACTTATACCTTGCTGAGTTTTATGCCTTGAGAAGAGAGGAGGAAGAAGATTTGTTTATATTCAACAAAAGATTTTATAACACTTATCATAGCATGCCCTTGGAGATCCGGCCTACTGAGATCACTGTCATGGAATACTATGTTATGGTGCAACATTCAAATCTTGCTCTTCTCCTGTTAGAAAGGAAGTCTTCATCCTTAGAATGTTTATTTGAATATGCCCAAGAAATTGAGGAGAACATTCGTTCTTCTAAGAGAGTTCGAGATCCAGTTTACTTTAAGGATCTGCATGTACAGGAACAAGGAAGCTGTTAGTATGTTTCCATTTTTGAGCAACAAGACAATGATTATGAAGCAGATCTTGAACAATAGCCAGAGTATGAGTATATGTCATATTGTTCATCATAGACATCTCTTATTGATCAGTGGTATGGACAAAATGTTTTCAGTTTTGAAACTAATTGATTGGATGTTACATAAGTTTTCCTTTACTTGACCAAGTTGTAGATTCGGTTAGAATAGGGTAGTGTATGAAATAAGCTCTCTTCCCGAGCATGTGATTTCTTTCAAGAATTTCAGAAATAGTTGTTAGTTTGTTGGAATAAAGATAGGTTTTGAAGATGTTCAGAGAATGGTTGACTATTGACTCCATAGCCCAATGGAAAGGCCACTGAAACTGCTAGGTTTATGGAAACCTCACAGGGAGGTCTCCATCCCAGTTGGAGCGAGATGTTAGCGCTCAAAATGAACTATTAAATTTTTAGCTCCTTTATTCAATTTGTGATGGATTTTCCCATCCCAAAGTCTTCTACTTATTGTCATAACCCCCAAATCCTCTGTCAAGCCTTGATAAATTTCCCATTTATCATTTTTTCCTAGTATTTATGTGGTCCTTGTCCTTTGGTTTTGCAAATGATGTTTAGTCTTTCACAGTTCTTTGGGAAAATACAAGGAAAAGTAAATTTAAGTTTTATGTTAATGGTATGTTTATTTGATCTATTTTTTTATTATAATTTTGAATAAAAAGTTTATTGGCCTAAGGGCCAATTTAGTTGTCAACACTAAGATCCATAAGGTTAAATTCAGGCTTTCAAGTCTTCATTATTTTTATCAAAATTTTGAGGCTCGGAGGCCAAGTGCCAAGCCCGAAATCACTCCATATGTCACATTGAATGTAATAGATGGGCATCAATGTATATGAAGGGCACAATATTTTCACTCCCGATTCATATGGGATTTTGTCTATGAATAAAATAAAAACACACAGTTAAACAAATAAACTTTTATGGCACACGATAAGGTTGGGAGATAGGTGTTAGTTTGAGGCACAGGTGCCCTATGATTGAGGGTAGCTCAGTTTTGTTTGAAGCATTTGACAGGTCACAACATGGAAGAGATACATGGAACTTCATTTGGTGTTATTGTCAAATCCTGTGTTTGCATAGGTGTCAAAGCTCCTTCAAGAGGAAATTAAATGATTATTCTCAAAACTTTATTTGTGCCTTGTGAAAATCCTCCCTTTATCTTCGTAGAAGTGAAGAAATCCATTCCACCTCATTGCTTCAACATGAATGCGGGGAACATGCATTTAGTGATTACTCTTGGATTGATGACACAGTTAGGATTATTTTCCATTCTTTCCTTCTTATTCCCTAATTCTCTTAGAAATATAGTCATCAAAGACATTATAGCAAGATTGGGAGCCTAGAACACGATAATTTTTTTATTCCCAAGCCAAAGAGTGAACTAAAATGGACTTTGAGGCTTACATCTAACCCTCTAGGAAGGATGCTGACAATATCAATTACCCTTACCCTAGGATGGTCATTGTATTTGGGTTTCAATGTTTCAGGAAGGAAGTATCCCCGTTTTTCCTACCACAGATATTTCATTCTCGATTGGGAGTAGGCATGTGTTTGAAGCTCCAGAGGGACATTATCTAAGAAACAAAAGCTTAGGGATGTTGATCAGGTTACCACTGCACTTGAATTTTATTTGGAAAGTAGGTTTGGCACGATTTGTCCATAGTATACGAAAGTGTCTGAGATTGGGGATTTAAATAACAACATTGTTGAAGCTGAACGTATTTTGCTGCCTCAGGAACAATATGATGATGTCAATATAACTGGAATCGATGGTCATCCCTATCAAGAAAAGGATTTTGATTGCTTGGAATTCTCCAGTCAATGGGTGTAATATTAGTGAGGAAGTCAAGATGATGACTAATCACTGGGAAATTGCAATGTATTCTCACAATGATCAATCATTGACTGTGATAGAGAAGCTAGTTGTTTACTTGAGTTATGAAGACGAATCAGTCTGGGGATATTCAAAAGTTTTCTTATTAGCCCTCTGTGGTGGAATTCCTAGCAGAGTTGAGGCAAGCAATTCGTGGAGAAAACATTATTGATGTCAATGTAGAAGATGATGCACAATTCATTTATTAAGAGCATCACATGAGAGATGGAGGTGGAAGATGATATCATTATCCATATTTGATTTTTGTGGAATCCATAGAAGCATTCAAAGTTTCTCAAAAGATTCTTAATGCTATTGATATCCTTAAACATAAATCCTATAAAAAGAATGTCAGTGGAGAGGTATATTTCTTTCTAGAGTGCATCCATGACACAATCATTAGCAATCAGTGTCAGTCAAAATAATCTACAGGAGCTCGATCACCTCTACCTTGATTATACTCTGTTTTTTTCCTAAAGGAATGAAAGCATGTATATGAAGATTTGGGTATCAGACCTTTTCCAACAGTCATATGATATTAAAGTCCTATATATATCACTTATGTAAATGTATATGCTAATCCTTCAATGAATCTTCAATTGCATATACACAGTGATATGGAAGGTCAAGCAAAGGATGTAATGATATGAAGCCTGATTAGTGTCATTGTATTAATTGGTAGCATCGACAAGGGTTCAAAATCAACAAAGATATCAATCTATAAGTCAAATATCAATTGATATTTCATGTATCTTAGTTTAAATTTCCTTCTGTAGGTGTTTTCATCATTTTTTGACCATTTTACACCTATTGCACTACAAACCATGGATTTGCCAATGAGGTAGAAGACAAGTTCTAATTGAATTCTATTTTGGTCAAGGATGAAGAGGCTCGATGCCCAACTATGATAGAAGTTCTAGAAATTGTAATCATATCATGCCCATGATACACTTCACAAAGCATCCTTTTATTTTTAGTTTTTTTAAATTGTTTCCTACAGTTAGTTTGTAGCGCAAAATAGGTTTTCTCAATGCATTACGCTACAAACTAGACAATTTCCCGTGTATGATGGATTTGGTCAAAGGTGACCTGAGTTTTAGCAGTAGAAGATATTTTGGTGTTACATTTGTTGGAGGTTGATGATAGAGGACTTTCACACCCATCAAGAAGCTCATGTGGAGTTGTTGAAGACCTAGTATTAGGATATGGTTTGACTCCATGAAAATAGGATCTAGATCCTAGGTTTTTGTAATTGAGTTGAATAAAGATATTTTGTAGGTATTCGATCCATCCTAGGAGGATATGATAACTATATTGTAAGCATTATTTAAGCCCATAGAGGCAATAATGTAAAATCTGGGTCGGACTTTGGAGATTTGGCTATTATTCCTGTATGAGAGACATTTTGGAAAACATATTGAAATAGAAGCTTCTTTTACTATAAATTGTCCAGACTTCCATATTATATCTTTTCCATGCTTATGAGTAAATGTTTTATGAATTTTTCTATGTTTATATAATGACAAATCATTGTCGTCTTATCTCTTCATTGATAGACTAGGCTCATAAGTATTTATGCATGTTATAGTTACTCATTCACATATGCCCCTATGTGTGTGTTTCTACTAATATGATAAGCATTCTTCATATATTCATATCTTGATTAAACTTTTTGAACAAGTATAGTTGAAATCCTTTTATGTTTGAGTGTATACATGTGTATTTTGAGTGAATGAGAGCATATCAAGTCATCCAACTTGATCTAGTTTATACATTATTGAGTATTTGATGAAGTTACCAAGCTCATTCACTTTATAGTCAAGGAACAACTCTTGGAGTGATAACACCTCTATCTATCATCTCTCCTCTTGGAATCTTACCTATGTAACCAATAAAGAAAAATAATAACTCCCCTAATGAGTATATATCCCCCTATCTTCTCTACAAGATGTTGGGTAATCACTGTAAACAATATGCTACCATTGTATTATGCTTCTTTTGTGGATGTTGTTACTATTCCAGAACACTGATCAACTTCTCAAAAATACTGCATCAATAATACCATGCTCTGTTATTCCTGTGATGATCCTTGGACCTGTCCATGCATCATACAATGATCCATCAATCTGTGCCATCAACCAGTGCATTAACCATGCAACAAACCTGTATCACCAAATAATGCATCAACCATGCACAACACAACCTTTCACATCAATATCATCAACGAAATCAGATCCATTCACCAATATCAATCACCAAGACGACTCTCAACCATATGCACAATATTATCAAGATGTGCATCAACCAAGACTACTAAAAAAATGTACCACAATCAAGGTGTGTTTCTAAAAGTATTTTCATACATATATTCCAAATCATCCATAAACCACGTGCAACTAGAAAGTATCTCTAACAATGTACCAAGTAAGTACCAATCATGCATCAATAATGTTTCAACCATGTTCCGACCATGTTCCTCAAACAAGTGTCATATCATTCATGATATGCCTCAACCAATTGTATGTGCGAATGTATCCAAGATATGTACCAACAATGTATCATCCATAGATCAAGATATGATTTATCAAGATGAACCAACATCACCATAACATGTGCCAACCATGCACATCACCCATATGCCATGAAATGTATCTCAACAAGTAGTCCTCAATCAAAATGAATCATAACAAGCGTCTCAATCATAAACAACATCACTCTCAATAATGACATGTACTATATCAAAAAGATGTGCATCACAATTATCATCAAGATATAACAACATTAAGCACCTCATATACACCTCATATATGTGCTAACTCATCAACTACATACCTCAATCATGTAGCCAACATGTACATCAACCAATATGTCAAGATATTCAATAAGTAGGCCTCAATAATACATCACACTAACATCAACCCATTTGCCAACATTGCATGAATTAATCATAAGAAAATTCCTCTCATAATGAATCTCAAGATATATCAATAGAGCTCATATATGTACCAGCCATGTACTACAATAAAGTTTTCTCGAAAACATTCACTACATAACAAATAATACAATAATAACACCTCTATACATGGGCTAAGAACATTCCTCAATAGATCAATGATATACCTCTAACTAGTATCACATCACCAATGATGTACATCATACACAAAGTGCCATAACCTCACTAATAAAGTACTTAACATAACCAAAACTGTACCTCAACAGAAAATGCCTCAATCCACAAACTAGGGTTAGTAGCATGCATCCAAAATAGACCTCAAGCATATGATCCAAATATAAACCATATATTATCGCCATACATTCATCAAACACATATACAAACATGAAAACCTATAACATATCATCTCAGACCTTGCATAAACTATGTTTTTCCATCAAACCATGTTGCAACTCATATGTACATCCCTCTTTCTAAGGGCTCCATCTCATGTATGCGACTTCACTGCATAAAACTCGTGTATGTATGCGACCTTTAAATACACCAAATCATGTATGTATGTGATTGTTCCGATAGGAACCTACATATTCCTCAGAAAAGGATTAAGCTTGAGATTTCCTCATGGATTCCATATTGTTCTAGTTGTTCAATATTCCTCATACACTTCTAAGAGTGTCCCAACTTCTCAAAAATTGTACTCGGAGCTTCCATCCTTTCAACATTATCTTCCTTCAAAGTTTCATGTTCTCTTCTTTCCATATTATATGAAGCACTCCTAATTGATTGTCTCCTTGAATTCCAACAATCTTGATCTTTGTGGCCAAACCCATTGCAACTGTAACATATCATGGTGTTACAATGAGCAGCAATGTGTCCCACTTGATTACTTCTCCAACATATTACGATGTTATGGAACCTTACAACATCTTTCCTTGCATAATGTCTGCAATCCAAAGCTTTGTGAACATCTTCATTACTTGAGAATTAGTGACCATGAAAAACATTTTCATATCTTTGCCTTGGTGTCCACCTTGAAGGTGTCTCTCTTATGAATTTGATTTGAGGTGTAAATATGGCTTCCTGGTGTCCTCCTTGCTCTATTCTTATGAAATTTTCCTTGGTTTCTATAGGTTATTGACTTGCATCGTTCTTCCACATTTTGAGAATGAAGGACTCACCTCTTGCTTCTTAGAAGTGTTAGATTCAAAGCGTGAAAATTCCTTGTTGTATCCAAGACCTGGTTTATCATTTGGTGATCTTTGACTATCCAATATTTCATCCAATATTGTTGAGCTATTCATGAAATTGATATGAGAATTTGACTTCTCTTCTTTCCTTCTAAGATCAACAACTTCTACTTCTAGATTATGGCATGATTCTTCCTTTTCATTTACTTGATTCTTCAATAGTTCTTCTATCATTTTGGCTTCTTCAAGTTGTGTCTTTAGATTGACATTGACTTCTTTTGTTTCTTTAATATCTTTAAGATTTATGCTAAGATCATCATTTACCTTCTTCTTTTCTTCTGCTTGAGTAATTATTTCATTCTTTAGTCTCTTGATCTCTTCTTGTTTTTCTTTTAATTGGGTCGTTTGCTTGGTTTCACTTTCTTCTTGTTTCTTGAGCATATGTCTTAATGCCATGAAATTCCTTTGGTACTTATCTAGGGATTCCTTAGTAATTCTTTCAAGATCCTCAAAAGTATTTGAATGATATTCTATTTCATTGAAAGTTTTTTCTAGATCATCTATAACTTTATATTTAAGCTTCAACATATCTTCTTCTTCATATACAAGATAATTGTTAGTTGATTCTACACAAACTACTTCTAGATATTCTTATTCAGTTGCAAGTGAACATTCAACATAATTGCATTTAGAATTATTGCAACTAGGAGAGCCTTTACTTTCATTAATGATTGAGTCTTGATATGCCTTCTCTAGCTTCAACCATAGGTCCTTGGCGGAGGTACATTTTCCTATGATTTATTTGACAAAACCTGAGATTCCATTTAAGATAGTCTTAAATACTACCACATTGTTCTTCTTTGATGCAAATTTTGACTAATTCTTTGAAGGAACTGGTCCAACAAAAAATGTATCCTAAACACCTGCTCCTTTTGAATTTAAATATCCTTTCATTCTTATTCTTTATGGTAAGTAATTTGTCTCATCAAATATTGGAACTTCATATGCATGTTCATCCATTTGTGTGTCAAAATATCTCCTTCAAGCTTGTAAGGATTATAGTTAAGGCCAACTCTGATACCAATTGTTGGACACACCGACCACATTGAGAGGGGGGGTGAATCAATGTAGGGATGTTTTTACACTTCTTTTAAAAATTTACTTAGAAACCACTTCAAACATTTATTCATTTGTACTTAGATACTTCCATGTGTCAATAAATTTCATGAATAATAAAGAACATTAAACCATCTCCATAATGAACACAAATACCACCAGATATATTTGTAAACTTTTTGTATTATGGGTTATGGGAGACTATAATATTTGGGTTTTATCACCAACAACTGAAAAAAGAGAAACGACTACAATAGAGTACCAAATCTAAATACAAGACTCAATTTTTAGATCTCAACACCAACTGAGATGTGAGGAATCCAATCACCAAGTAAAAGACCCTACTTGTAGACAAAAACCAATCTTCCAATAGGTATGCGACATGTTTATACTGCAACCTGCGCATGTATGCAACCTGCCTATACTATAGCATGCATGTCAACCTACCTATACTATAGCATGCATGTGTACACATCCTTCCCTCTGTCAGCCTACATACACCTTAATAATACTAGGGCATCCATTATTCTACACTTCTGAAACTTTCCTGCCTCTATCACGTCCACCAGTAACCTGTCACTACAACCAACCTAGCACTGCCTAACTTGTACCATTCCAACCACAAAAAAATACACACCATCCAACAACCTGTTAACGAGCGAAATTGACCACTCGTCAACTGGAGGAGTGAATCTGGTCCGGGGTTGTCTATTTAACCCAAGCCATTTGGATTAATTCACTCCAACAGGTTTTGCGGCTCCGTTGGTCGATCTAAGTCCTAAAGAAAGTGAAAAATAACTAAAGGAAAAATAATAACCTAATAAATAACAATCACTAAAATCTATAAGTACATTTAAATATATATATATATATATATATATATATATATATATATATATATATATATATATATATATATATATATATATATATATATATATATATATATAT
>JZKD02S1679695.1:1191876-1235440 GCA_000966675.3 Picea glauca | reverse complement strand
AATAACAATCACTAAAATCTATAAGTACATTTAAATATATATATATATATATATATATATATATATATATATATGTACAATTTGTTTAACTGAAATTATAATCAATAACTTTATATACGATCTGTACAAAACACGAGTTTTAATCTAAAGTCGTAAAAATCAATTGTAGATTGATTACTTTTAGCAATAATAATAAAGCAAGTGAAAACACTATCTATTTTGTTTTTGGTTTGTTTTCTTAGATGTATACACTCATGAAATCACACATTAAACTTCCTAATTGAACATAAAATAATAGATAGTAGAAAATGTTTTATATAGAGAAAACTTCTATATTCAACCAACTAGCGAAATCAAATAACAAGATAACATGTTATTGCATCCAATGTCTGTTCGATATTGAATATCCAACCACCTTTATCTGATGAAGTAAACCTGCTACAGATCTTTAGATTGCCCTTAATAAATGAGGACTGATAATGTTGGAGATTGAAATAGAACATATAATAGATGCAGTCACAGTAATCTTATAATTTGCAAGTAACTATGGTGAAATAATTCTTTCTATAAGAACTTGCATGTAAACATTCAACTGAAATTAAAGATAAATGTCCTAATTTAAATTGAATAAAGGATCACTGTGTGTTATATCTGAGACACGAGATATGGGAATTATATGAAAAGGATTATCTCAAATAACAATAAATCATGCAGACAAAAGGCTATCATCATCTATCATCGTATTGAGATGAGAAGAACTTAAATTAAAACATGATACATAAAGCTAAGGCTATAATGTAATCTGTGTCATTCAAGTCTGTATATAAATATCCATACTCTCGGCCTAGGCTGAGATGATGCAATGTTTACAAAATGATATGTTTATATAGGTTTTAGGAAACATAACTATTTCCTGTTCATAAGATCAAATTGGTTTCAAAAATAAAGGGGGATGCAACCACCCTGATTACACCAGATATCAAAAAACTACCAATAGTCTAATCTGTTTACTCAAAATACATAATAGATATGGCTGGGAGATCTCAAAAAGTGCCTCATATCATCTTGAAAATCATGGGCTCCTTAATCATCCTGAAAACAAATAAAAATAAGAAGATATGAGATATGTTTTCGATTATCAAATCAAACAATTCGAATTTTCATAACTGGCTATAGAATCTTGTGATTCTGTAGCTAGTTATAATAGAAAATGCAATCATATTTTATTAAATAAACAAAACAGACTAATCTTGATAAGAAAAATTGTTTATTCAATCAAATCGAATATCATAACTTAAGAGTGACACAATCGTGCTAAAAATTAAAAATATCATACCTCAAATCATGAAATCAAAATGTATCAAGAAATTTTGGAATTAACGATAGCTGTTAGTGCTTCTACGTTTTTGAAAATGACACAATCTATATATTTCAAACGCTTCTCCTTCCCTTGGATAATGGATTCAAGTCTGTTGTTTTCATTTGTCAACATATCAACTTGGTCTCTTAAAGACTTGAGTCGTGACTGTAGCAGTGGAACATCGGTATAGTATCTATCGATCCACAATCGACACACATCACATTGTGACTGTAAAGAGTTTGGAATAGAAGAAACAACATTATGGGTCAGAGAATCCTCCATGCGAATGGTAGATTTATCACAGAGCTGGATACCAGGGAATTCAGGGTTAGCTTTCAAACAAGGAGGCAGCTTATTAACATAGTCATAGGGTCGGTCAGGGTATAACCCGAATGACATAGGGTCTTCTTCAGCAAGGAATTTGTCAATTTCTAAGTCTGAGCTTTCCCTCACTTCAATCATGCTGATCGTGTCTACAGAGGGTTTCGTTTTATTTCAAACACTTCAAGAAATCAACCGACCAACTCTTTTGTTTTTGAAATTGACATCAACATTGCCTTTTAGCTTCTTTCCTGTAGGTTTCTTAACAGTTTTAGTGCAATCCTTTGGATGCGTGATCATTCGAATGCCATGTTGAATAAACTTAGGGTAGCTCGAGGGTTCATTGTTAAGGGAAAAATTACAAGCCTGGAAAGGTGGGGAAGAGGCCGTAGGGTTCAAAATGGATTCCACAATGACCGACTTATCTACCTGTCCCAACTCATGGTTGCCAAAACCATTTCGTGTAATGAACGAATCCAAACAATCATTTTGTGACTATAACTGGTGCATGAGGATGATATTAATGAGTCCATGATGAAATAAACTTGAATCTGACCTCTCTTTCCTAAACTATTTACCCATTTTATATAGACTTCTGAGCAGGTAGTAAGGCATTTTCAACAGAAACCAATAAAACTCATAAGCAGGCATAGATGATATAGGAAAACAAGCCCAAATCGTCCCTCACATGTGATGAATTTCTTCACTACAACAAGTAAATCATGCCACCTAGGTTTCAAAAACGAAATTGGCATACCTTGTTCACAGTTGGTTATTTTTCGTGAGGTAAATAGTAAAGTCCAAGGGACCTCCTCCACTTTCGCATTCTTGAACCATTTCTGACCAACCCCTGGAAATCCCATGGTTTGGCTTAAGAATTATTCTGTTACTTCCAATTGCACATCACCAATATTTTCCCTACAACCATCAAAGGTTAAGGAAAACTGTTGGGCGACCTGAAGGTTAAAACCCTGAAATTTTTTGATGAACAAATGCCAACCATTCCTTTCCAAATATTCCCTAGCATTATCATATGAGAGAAGGCTATGGACACCATTTGGTTCGACCCTTACCATTGGAGCCATGCTGAATGGATGGGTAATTAACATAGAACACACAGGTAGGGTTTGAAAAAACGCAACAGAGCCATAGCCCCGAGCCTTATGAATACATGCTGTGATGATTTGAATGGTGGGAAAAGTGTTAATCACAATGTGTTTGATCAACTTCGTGAAGACCGAGACCATGCTAAGGAGTAATGGCATCCTATACATCGTATGCCACCTTGGCATTGGGTACATGCTAGACCAGAGTACTTTGAAAACATAGTGCGCGCATCATAGTTTGATTACAAAGTTAGGTAGGTTAACAAAAATCGAATAGTTCAAGTTTCATGAAAGAAATATGATCAAAATCAACCAAAATCCATACAAAAAAATCAAATATCAATTGATGGGGGTGCTTCTTTCATACAACTAGAATCGAAAGGGTCACAAACAAGGAGAGCAACATGCTCATAACAAGAAACCATATGCTTTTAATGAAATTTTAAGACAAAATAGTAACGATAGTTGCAAGTTTTCATGCTTTCAGTCATGAAAATGAAACGCGAATAGATGATAGGTAAAATGTGATGATTTACAACTATCATTTAGAGAAACGCTTATGAAGAGTAATAAAATTCCATAGACCCGGTGTAGGCAGCTTATAAAAATAATAATCATATAATTGATGCCAACAATGGCGACATGCTGGGAGAAGCAGTTATCTCTATCATATGAGCGAGTTCAGGTTAGAATAATTAGAAAAAAATTCGAATCGAAAACAACCAAAAAGCAGTTTGAGCATCTCAAATAATTATATTGCATTCCAATTTCAGACAATTGTTATTTTTAAAGAAACGGAAACTGATGACAATCTTAGCAAAAAGAGAGCCACGATGTTAAAGTTAAAATCTTCAATATTTTTGACAGGGCTGCTGATACCAGCATGCGTCCATAGCCTCGACAGGGATGTCAATTAACCCACTCTGATATATGTATCCTGTCAAGAAATTCCAGATCCGAACGAAGGACGTTTAAGGCCAAAACATAATCCATATCTGAGAATTTTCTTTTACCTGACATTGCTTCGCTGCTAGCAGGACTGTTCAGTACCCCGACGAAGTTATCTTGGCGTCATGCATGCATTTACCCACTGCCAATAGACCTGTTCAGTGTCCCGACGGGTTTACAAGCACTTCCCACAGCTCTCTAAAAAATTATATTATATTTTTTAAAGATATTCAATAGAGCGGGGTGATGCTGAAAATTCTAGTTTTTTTAACACATCTTAATATGTCACAGACCTTGAAAATTTTTTTTAGCTGTCCTTCATCAAGATCTAGAAATAGTTTATTAATAAAACTAACTTTCAAGAACAGGGAGACATCATTGAGTTGTTCTCTTAAAGAACAGGGACAACATAAAAAGGATTTTTATAGATGATCGTGAATACCTTCAATTGCAAATTGAAACCAAGAAAATGCTTTTCAAACAACAAGTCACCTTCAACAGGGCTGCAATTTTAGAGAAATACAACAATTGATGTTTTAACAACTTTCGGAAGTCATTTTCGAGGGGAAATTTTTCTGTTTTCTTTATCTGAGCTAGCCCGTGGTGCAGGCATATGTGTTTCAAAAGAAAGACCGATAAGCAAAAATGAGAACCAAAATAAACTAGGAAATAAAAACAAACAACAAATAAAACAAAGCAGAAAATATTTACAAAGGGTGTATGGGAGCGTCATCAGGCAACGTACTTTTTTAGAGCTTGGCCATTCACCGGGAAGGTGTTTGGATGTCCCTCTAAATTCTATAAGCGAAACGAACTGGGACCCAGTTTCTCAGTAATTAAAAATGGCCCCAACCATAAGTTCTGAAACTTAGTATGTTTTCCTTTTCCCTCATGAGGTTTGTCCCATTTTAGGACCAGGTCACCTACCTCAAAATTTCTGTCAGAGGCAGAATTGGAATCAAACCAGTTTTTGACAATGAGTTGATGTTGATCCAATTTTCATTTTTCTTGAGCCGTCACCTCCTCTAACTTTAACAAAGCGTTAATTCAACTCTCCAAGGGGGGACAGTCTTCTTCCTGTACCTTCTACGATAATTGTAAAGATGTAAGAAGGACATGCGGTGGAAGAATCACCTCCCTGCCGTAAACGAGAAAGAAAGGTGAGTTACCCACAATGGTTTTAGGAGTTACTTTGTCATCCCAAATTGCATTCAACAATGCGTTATGCCAGTTTTTATGGTTTTCAGAGACTGTTCTCTTGATAATTTTGATCAGATTTTTATTAGTTGATTCCGCCAAACCATTGCTTTGGGGGTAATAGCTGGCAGAGTACTTTAATTTAATTCCTTTTTCTAGAGAGAAATCACTCATTTCAAGATATGAAAAATAGGAAGCATTGTCAAATACTAAGCATTTACGAATACCGAAATGAGTGATTATATTTGAATTCAGAAAGGATATCACCTAGCTGGTATTTACAAATTTTAATGGGGAAACCTCGGACCACCTGGTGAAATAATTTGTGGCTGTTATGATGTATTTATGCTACTGCAAGGATACCAGATTGATTGGGCCTATAATATCTAGGCCCCACTGCTGAAAAGGGGAGTTTACCGAAACTGGTTGCAAAGGGAATGTTGGTTTCTGTATCCATCCATATGCCTTTTGAAAAATCACACACTTGCGACATAAGGCATGAGCGTCTTTGAAAAGGGTAGGCCAGTAATAACCTGCTCTTAATACTTTGTGGGCAGTGGTGTCTCCACCGAAATGCCCACCAGCTTCCCCTGCATGTAACTCCAATAAGACTTTTTCTGCTTCATCTTTTTCAAGACAACGCATAAGTATTCCATCAAAATTTTGGCGAAACAAAATACCATTAATCAGCTGAAAAGAAGCAGATTTTAATCTTAGTGCTCTCCTTTTTTGGGGATCAAGGTGACAGGGAGCTGATCCATGTATAAGAAAAAATTTGATGTCGTCGTACCAGGAACTAACAAGGTTTTATGCACAATAGATTTTATTTTGATAGTGTTGATCTGAATTTAACATATCAGTTTCATTTTGCTGTCCTACAGCTGGATCGACGACCAACTTGCATAAACCTTGGCCTCTTACAATTTGTGCTAGGGTGATTTCTATGTCATATTCTTGTAAGGATGTGACCCAGTTTGACTTTTTTTCGCCCAGTTCTTTCTGTACTAACAAATTTTTGATAGCCAGGTAAGGGACAATGATTTTCATCCTAGATTTCAACAGATAAGATCGGAAGTGTTTTACTGCTTTAAAAACAGCATAAGCTTGCTGATCTACTGCCGGGTAATTAAGTTCTTCCCCCTTGAAGGCTGAGCTCATAAAGGCAATTGGGACTTCATTATTTTCAACGTTCTTCTGAGTTAGGACAACAATGTAAGATCGATCAGAGGCAAACGTGTAGAGGGTGAAGTATTGCAAAAAATCAGGGCTCATTAGAGAAGAAGCGTCTATTATGGCATTTTTTATTGAATCAAAAGCCTGACTTTCTAAAGGTCCCTAATGGTACTGTACATCCTTTTTTATTAAGTTTTGTAATGGTCTCACCATTTTTGAAAAGTTGGGGACGAATCTCCTAACAAAGTTTATCTTTCCTATGAAAGATTGCATGGACTTTTTTTACGAGGGAGGGGGCAGTTTCAAAATGAATTGGGTCCTTTTAGGGTCGATAATCATCCCTTCATTCGATATAATTAATCCGAGGAGATTACCTTTTTCTACTGCGAAGACAGTTTTTTTAGGATTTAAAGAAATGTCGTACTTACGACATTGCTGTAGAATAGATCTTAAATGAGCTAGATGATCTTCTTTATTTTTTGAGAAGACAGTTACGTCATCCATGTAAACTACTACAAATTGATTGATTAAGCTACAGAAAGTGATATTCATCACTCTCTGAAAAGTGGCACCAGTGTTTATGAGTCCAAAGGGCATCTTTCTATAAGAATAGGTGCCCCATGGGGTACGGGAAGTAGTTTTGAGCTGGTCTGAGGGAGACATAAGGACTTGGTTATACCCGAAAAAACCATCCAACAAGGATAATATTTCAGAACCAGATACCTGTTGAAGGATCTATTCCATGGGAGGGACAGGGTAGTTGTCTTTATCAGACGCTCGGTTAAGATTTCAGAAATCAACACATAGTCGTATTTCACCACTCTTCTTTCTAACGGGGACAAGATTAGAGACCCATTGTGTGTGCCTTACCGGGAAGATTATTTTAGTGTTCAGAAGTTTGTTTAATTCCTTCTTGACCGTTGGTTCTAGTTTTGGGTGCATCTTCCTTAACTTTTGTTGAAAAGGTTAGGTCTGAGGTTTGATGGGAATAATGTGTTGTATGATGTTAGGATCAAAGGTTTTTAGGTCGTCGTACGTCTAGGAAAAAACATCTTTGAATTCCTTAAACAACTTAATAAATCTTTTCTTTCTCAGAACACCCCAACCCTAAATTGATGCACCGTGGGTTATCTTTAGTTCCCAAATTTACTTTTTCATGTGTCAAAGAGGAACTATTCATTTTACAATTCAATGATTTTCTGAACTTATCATGAAGATCATAAAAAATTTCTAACCTAACCACAGATTTTGGGATAGAGTTTACCATGTCTGATGCAGATTTTGGGGATCTTGGATCTGGTATTACTGTAAAGTCGCGAAGATTTTCATCTTGGGTACCTTCGTCGATCACTGCACCCGGGAAAGTTTCTTCCATATGTAGAAAAATTATGATCTATTGATCATCATCGAAGACTCTCCAATTCATGATGTTGTCTGGGACGGACGATCTAAACAATAGTTTGACGGAAAATGCATTCGGAGATAGGCCTTCTGCAGGAATTTTTTTTGAAGCAACATTAGCTAACAAATCAGCTTCAGAATTATTCAATCTAGGAATAGAATTTATGTTAAATGCGGAAAAATTGTTCATCAAATTCCATACCTCAATCTAATAGATTTTTAGGTGTGTAGATAAACAGTGGATAGAATTTTTTACTTGTCTAACCACTATTTCTGAATCACCAAAAACAGTCAAATTCTGAATGTTTAAATCTAGTGATTTTTTGAGACCTTGTAGGAGTGCCTCATATTTGGCCATGTTGTTTGTACATTCGAATTCTAACCGGCAAGAAATCAAAGTCTTGTTACCTACTGGATCGATGAGCATGCACCCTGCACCAGCTCCTTCCTTAGATTTTGACCCATCGAAGTAGAGAGACCATATTTGACTTTTGTCATGTGCATGTGACCACCGAGAGGAGGCTGTTGACTGTGTGCATGTCATAATTTCAGATTGTTTTTCCAGGTCAGTGATGGTAGAAGTTTCGACCATGAAATTGCTGAAAAAAGTGTCCATCCCCTGTATTTCAGGCGAATTGGCAGAAGGAGTGAATGGTTCATTGGGATCATTTAAATCAGTTATCGTGAACTTCAGATAACGTTCATGGTTTACCTTGATTCTGTTAGGCTTTCCATTCTCAGGCAGCCACAAGTGAGACCAATCCATTGCAAAATAGCCATGTAATTGTTCTGACCAATCTTTACTTAAAAACAAACCATATACTTATGGGATATCTACAACAATGATATCAATCACTTGATGGACTTTAGGATGAGATGACAATCTTATAAGCACATTTTTTAATTCACCTATCACTTTAACACTAGTTCGATCAAGTTGGATAACTTTCAAGATGGATGGTTGAACTTTGGCATTAATTTTTTGACAGACAGACCAAGGCATTATGTTAGATGACGCACCTGAATCTACCATACAGTTATGTACATTCCTATTGAAAATTTCAAAAGTCAACAAAAATGGAGGGACATTTCTGTGAGTATTAACAGTAGAAGTTTGTTGTTTTTTAATCGCAACCTCTAAAATTAGTTTATCTACATTTGTTACACTATTTACAGGAAGGTCTCTTTTATCATGAGGCTCGAATGTAGTTTTGGCGGAGGCCTTCTGAGGAATTTTGGGGCTGTTTTGAACACCTTTGTCGTTGTTCGGATTGCCATTTTTGTTGTTCTCTGCAATATTCTGCAACATCTTTTGCAAAAGAAAAGGGGATTTTAATAATTTGTAAACATAAATGTTAGCCCTAAGCTTTTTTAGATCTTCAATCAAATCATAATCTAAACTTGGGTTTGTTGAATTCTGTTTAGTCTCAATTGATTTAGACTATTTTGGAGGCAAAGCAGTTGCAATTTCAGAAGAAGGCTTATTTGTTGTCTTGCTCCTGGTATTGTAAGGATGCACTATTTAAAAAATAGCTCAAAAAATGCTATCCGAAAAATGTCCGAAAATGTTCGGAGAGGGTTCATCTTCTTCTACTATCTCTTGTTCAGCTACTTCTTCAGGAATCTCGGGAGGAATCAAGTTATCATGTGCTTCTAGGATCGTTTGAATGGAAAATTGTAAGCTTTCTATATTTAGACCTTCAGAATTTGAGTTAGGTCAGTTTGTGGGAAAAGGCTTCCTAAAAGGGGGTTTGTAAATCCCTTTGCTCGAAGAAGCCTCTTCAACTGATCTTTTCAAATCTATAACTTGATTGGATAACTTCTGAATGACTTTCTGTAAGTTTTCTAGATCCAAAATTTCTGGTTGAGCTTTGTTTTGGGGAGGTCTAGGGAGGATTTCGATTTTCTTCTTGGAGGATGAACTATTCTCTATCTCATTATCGGTATTGTCTTTTAAGCTGAGAATATCTCTCTCTATTTGACTGGCCTCTTCGAAGGCTTATAACAATGTGGCTTTGTTGGATCTCTTTACCCAAATGGCTATGTTTTGATGTAAGGATTTCATGTAGTATGCGACAATAAGATTCTCGGCAGGAATCGAATCCATGGGGATTCGGTTCTTTAGTGTTAGGAACCTTTGATTAAAGTCTTTTATATTTTCTTTGGGGTTCATTTTTAAACTAGAAATCTCCATGACTAGAACTTCAAGAGACTTGTCGTCTCCAAACTTCTCAAGGAAACAAGACTCAAATTTATCCCATGACATGATGGTGTGGGGCTGTTGGGAAAAGTACCAGGTAGAGGCATTTCCTTCAAAGGTGTAGGGAAACAATCTACAGACTACGTCTTTGTTCTCAACACTATGGAGCCTAATGGATAGCATAAACTTTTTGATGTGATATTCAGCGATATGTTTGAAGTCTGGGTCAAATTTGGGAAGCCATTTCTCTGGGTGTTTAGGTAAAGGATGTTGGGGCCCAGGTATGGTCATTGCATCTTGGTCTAGCCAGGGTCTGGCGGGATTGTTCGGATTGGCCATAGGTGTGGGTGGTGTCGAAGGCTGAGATGAGGAATTTCCATCGTCTAAGGATTCTTCTCCAGAATAAGAAGGAGATGAAGGGGGTGGTGATGGTGGAATACCAGGTCCTCCTGCTACAGGAGTGAGGATATGATTTGGATCCGTAGGGTTTAAGGTAAGATCTGTACCTGCGAGTTGTTCCCTGATATCAAAGAAGTCTATTGGTTGGTTCAAATCTTGACTTGGTCGTCTGATACATGCTAAGGCACTATGTGTTCTTATGAGGGATTGACGAACAATCTCTTGTATGTCACCACCTGGGGGATTTGGAGTTATTGGTTCAATTGTGATCCGAGGATCATCGTTTGATGTGGTTGTTGTTTGAGGGAAAATTTTGTCATCTGAATGACTTATAGTTACTATAGGTGAGAGGGTAGGTGGGGGAGGAGTCTTACGACCTCCTCATGCCATTAATAGTTTCCAGACCCTCCTTCTAGCGCCATTTTTTGATGGGAGAAATTGACCACTTGTCAACTGGAGGAGTGAATTCGTTCTGTGGCTGTCTATTTAACCCAATCCATTTGGATTAATTCACTCCGATAGGTTTTGCGGCTCTGTTGGCCGATCTAAGTCCTAAAGAAAGTGAAAAATAACTAAAGGAAAAATAATAACTGAATAAATAACAGTCACTAAAATGTATAAGTACATTTAAATATATATATGTACAATTTGTTTAACTGAAATTATAATCAATAAATTTATATACAATCTGTACAAAACACGAGTTTTAATCTAAACTCGTAAAAATCAATTGTAGATTGATTACTTTTAGCAATAATAATAAAGCAAATGAAAACACTATCTAATTTGTTTTTGGTTTGTTTACTTAGATGTATACACTCATGACATCAGACATTAAACTTCCTAATTGAACAGAAAATAATAGATAGTAGAAAATTTTTTATATAGAGAAAACTTCTATATTCAACCAACTAGAGAAATCAAATAACAGGCTAACCTGTTATTGCATCCAATGTCTGTTCGATATTGAATATCCAGCCACCTTTATCTGATGAAGTAAACCTGGTACAAATCTTGAGATTGCCCTTAATAAATGAGGAATGATAATGCTAGAGATTGAAACAAAACATATAATAGATGCAGTCACAGTAATCTTATAATTTGCAAGTAACTACGGTGAAATAATTCTTCCTGTAAGAACTTGCATGTAAACATTCAACTAAAATTAAAGATAAATCTCCTAATTTAAATTGAATAAAGGATCACTGTGTGTTATATATAAGACACGAGATATGGGAAGTATATGAAAAGGATTATCTCAAATAACAATAAATCATGCAGACGAAAGGCTATCATCATCTATCATCATATTGAGATGAGCAGAACTTAAATTAAAACATGATACAGAAAGTTAAGGCTATAATGTATTCTGTGTCATTGAACTCTGTATATAAATATCCATACTCTCGGCCCAGGCCGAGATGATGCAATGTTTACAAAAATATATGTTTATATAGGTTTCAGGAAACATAATTGTTTCCTATTCATAAGATCAATTTGGTTTCAAAAATAAAGGGGGATGCAACCACCCTGATTTCACTAGATATCAAAAAACTACCAACAGTCTAATCTGTTTACTCGAAATACATAATAGATATGGCGGGGAGATCTCAAAAAGTGCCTCATATCATCTTGGAAATCATGGGCTCCTTAATCATCCTGAAAACAAATGAAAATAAGAAGATCTGAGATATGTTTTCAATTATCAAATCAAACTATTCGAATTTTCTTAAATGGCTACAAAATCTTGCAATTCTGTAGCTAGTTATAATAACAAATGCAAACATATTTTATTAAATAAACAAAACAGACTAATCTTGATAAGAAAAATAGTTTATTCAATCAAATCGAATATCCTAACTTAAGAGTGACACCATCGTGCTAAAAATTAAAAATATCATACCTCAAATCATGAAATCAAAATGTATCAAGAAATTTTGGAATTAACGATAGCTCTTGCTGCCTCTACGTTTTTGAAAATGACACGACTTGTAGATTTCAAATGCTTCTCCTTCCCTTGGATAATGGATTCAAGTCTTTTGTTTTCATTTGTCAACATATCAACTTGGTCTCTTAAAGACTTGAGTCATGACTATAGCAGTGGAACATTGATATAGTATATATCGATCCACGATCGACACACATCACATTGTAACTGTAAAGAGTTTGGACTAGAACAAACAACATTATGGGTTGGAGAATCCTCCATGAAAATGGTAGATTTATCACAAATCTGGATACCAGGGAATTCTGGGTTATCTTTCAAACAAGGAGGCAGATTATTAACATAGTCATAGGGTCAGTCAGGGTATAACCTGAATGACACAGGGTCTTCTTCAACAAGGAATTTGTCAATTTCTAAGTCTGAGATTTTGCTCACTTCAATCATGTTGATCGTGTCTACATAGGGTTTCATTTTATTTCAAACACTTCAATAAATCAACCGACCAGCTCTTTTGTTTTTGAAATTGACATCAACACTCCCTTTTAGCTTCTTTCCTGTGGGTTTCTTAACAGTTTTAGTGCAATCCTTTGGATGCATGACTGGTCGACTGTCCTATTGAATAACCTTAGGGTAGCTCTAGGGTTCGTTGTTAAGGGAAAGATCACAACCCTGGAAAGGTGGGGAAGAGGCCGTAGGGTTCACAAGGGTTTCCACAATGACCGACTTATCTACCTGTCCCAACTCATGGTTTCCAAAACCATTTCGTGTAATGAACGCATCCCAAAAATCAATTTGTGACTGTAACTGGTGCATGAGGATGATATTAATGAGGCCATGATGAAATAAACTTGAATCTAACCTATATTTCCTAAACCGTTTATCCATTTTATATAGACTTATGAGCAGGTAGTAAGGCATATTCAACGAAAAATGACGTATTAAGAAGACGTAGATGATATAGGAAAACAAGCTCGAATTGTCCCTCACATGTGATGAATTTCTTCACTACAGCAAGTAAATCATGCCACCTAGGTTTCAAAAATGAAATTGGCATACCTCGATCACAGCTGGTTATTTTTCGTGAGATAAACGGTAAAGTCCAAGGGACCTCCTCGACTTTCACATTCTTGAACCATTTCTGACCAACCGTTGGCAATCCTGTTGTTTGGATTAAGAATTATTTTGTTACTTCCAATTTCACATCACTGAGATTTTCCCTACAACCATCAAAGGTTAAGGAAAACTCTTGGGAGACCTGAAGGTTAAAACCCTGAAATGTTTTGATGAACAAATGCCAACCATTCCTTTCCAAATCTTCCCTAGCATTATCATATGAGAGAAGGGTATGGACGTCGTTCGGTTCGATCCTTACCATTGGATCCATGCTAAATGGATGGGTAATTAACACAGAACACACAGGTAGGGTTTGCAAAAACGCAATAGAGCCATAGCCCCGAGCCTTATCAATACATGTTGTGATGATTCAACGGTGGGCAAAGTGTTAATCACAACACGTGTGAGAAAATTCGTGAAGCCCAAGACCATGCTAAGGAGTAATGGCATCCTATACATCGTATGCCACCTTAGCATTGGGTACATGCTAGGACTAGAGTACTTTGAAAACATAGTGTGTGCATCATAGTTTGATTGCAAAGTTAGGTAGGTTAACAAAAATAGAATAGTTCAAGTTTCATGAAAGAAATATGATAAAAATCAATCAAAATCCATACAAAAAAATTGAATATCAATTGATGGGTTTCCTTCATTCATACAACCAGAATCGAAAGGGTCACAAACAAGGAGAGAAACAAGCTCATAGCAAGAAACCATAATTCTGTAATAAACCATATGCTTTTAATGAAATTTTAAGACATAATAGTAACGATAGTTGCAAGTTTTCATGCTTTCAGTCATGAAAATGAAACGTGAATAGATGATAGGTAAAATGTGACGATTTACAACTTCATTTAGAGAAACGCTTATGAAGAGTAATAAAATTTCATAGACCCTGTGTAGGCAGCTTATAAAAATAATAATCACATAATTGTTGCCAACACAACCTATGCATGTTCCTCATGCATACACCATCACATAACATAGATATCCCTCAACCATATCAGAACATAACCACTCAACCAACCATCCAACATCTACCATATCCAAACATCATAACAATAATGATTCAAGCGCTCACCATACCATGATTAAATCTAAAGATCAAGACAATCATATAACCATACCAAAATGTCTGTAGTAGATCTGAACTTGTAGAATGATATCCTGGGAACTTTCTTTAAACTTGAGGAGCATGGCACTATCATTTACTCAATCGTTTCTAGGCCTTTTCAAATATACATGACCTATGATTATTAAGCATGCATATGTACGACCCCTGGTCTTCTGTATAACATGTATGTACATGAACTGACTCATTGCATCCCATGTACAGCCTCAGAAAACCAGGGTTTTTTGAACCTTTGAAACTTTCTCCATAAAACTTCCTTGCTACCTTAGACTTATGGAACATTTGATGCATCCATGAGTACATGAAATGAACCTTTCACCAAAAATATATCCTCAATATGCTCAAAATATTCATCAACATGAGAAACCCTCAATCTCTTATTTATAGTCTCGAAGTAGCTTCCTCTAGGGGTTATCTTCTAACCAACTTCCTTCTTTTGGGGCTAACCCACTTCTAACCACTTTGTCCACTTACAACCACTTTATCCACAAATAGTAAACTCTCCACTTCTAGTTGCAACTAATTTAATTTTAATTATTTTCTTGTTTTAGCCACTTAACACATAGCTCACCACTTCTTTTAGGAGATTCTAGAATAATTTGACTTCTTTGACCTTCTAGGGCATTCTAGATAACTCATGAGGGTTCTCCAACTTCACATGGCCATAACTATCTAACTGTGAGGATTTATGTGACATTTCACATATCACCCGAAACGACATGACAAACACTATCCATCTAGAATAATCTCACTTGAAAATTCATTGAACTTCAATACAATATTCCTCAACCAAACATAGGTTCCTTAACCACACATCTAGGATGACTCAACCACTTAACCATTTGGACTTTGCAAAGTGTCTTCCCGTGAGGGATTTCACCATAAGGGGACCACTTTGAGAACTTTATATAAGAGTGTATTCCCATGATGGATTTCACCATAAGGGGACCACTTTGGATTTCATCCATTTGCTTCTTCCTATCAACCATGAAATTCCATCAATGATACAACTTCCTTTGATATAAACCAATATATCACTATGACACCACTTGGCATCAAACCTTTGAAATCAGTAACATAATCCAACAATCAATACATCAATGATACAAACACATCACTATGAAAATACTTGACATCAACCCTTTGATATCAATCCCTTAGCATCAACCCTTTGACATCAATGACAACATAGTCCAATAGTAATTTCATTTTACAATTTTGTCTCCTCGGACAATAATCAACATATAGGCTCTCTAGCCCAAAATGACACAAGAATTCTAGACTAAAAGAATTACATAGTGTTATCGGACTAATTGGTCGGTGCAGACACTAACAAATCTCCCTAGATACACTTGTATCTAGAACAAAATAGGATAGGACACAACTCTTTCCCTAAGTTGTGATCATTGAATCTACTAATAGGAAGGAATGAGTGAGATACCTTTATATCGCTTCCTTAGGTCTTTGTTTATCCCGCTTCGCTCCGGTGCTCTCGTGAAGTCAATTCCAAGACAACACAAACCAACCAAAGTGAAGATTGCAAAGTATATTCAACATCAACTTATGCATATGATCAAGGAATTACATAATAAAGTAAGAGTGACTTTATGGGAAAGGGACATGCCGCTGTATTATATTAATTGAAAGTAGAAGATACAACCTAATTTCCTTGATGTTGCAATCTTCCTTTCAATGACCCTTGGCTTTAAAACACATGATTTCTTTGTACTTACATGAAGAATATCCAATTCCTCTTGATAAACCAAATAGAGTCTTCAAGCTTCTATCCTAGCAGGGTTCTTCACACAATTCTTTCATTGATTCTTCATTCAATCTTGCTTAACCTTTTCCATGAGAAACCTTTCAATATATAGGATAAGGAGAGATGGTTACATGGATGAGGATGATCCCATCAAATCTGAGAAGTCAGTAGAATGATAACCATGCAAATGCCAACTCATTTTCTAGAAGATTCCCTTCTAGAATCCTCGAGACCTCTTCTACTTTCCAAGCTTAAAAACAGGTCCGCACCCTGTGTATAGAGAATAATGTGAGAAGTTCGCACCCTAAGTGTGGGTGGCCTGCGAGAATGAGGGATTCTCACACCCTAGGCCATAGGTAGCCTACAAACTCATCTCAAAAATATGTTTTTGGAAGGAGACAAGAGCCACTTTTCTCAAGCAAAAAGTCCATGTTGGGAGCTTGAATACATCACTGTTAAGACATCACCAAAGTGACCAAAATCATGTGTAACAGAATGCCCCCCAAAGTATGAGGCCGAAATCTGTGACAACTGAAATACTTTGTAAACTGTGTGTGTGTGTTAGAAACCAGGAGTGCACCTAATCAGAAACCTACAAACAACCAAGCATCTGCAGAATATAATACCAGTTATGAGGTAGGAATTCCCATACTCAGATCACAGATGGATGACATCATGAACATAGTTCATGGCCACCAATCATAGACCATGGATCCATGCCATCAAAAGTACTACATAGCCACTAGGACTACACTGTGGATCTATGCAAGAAGACTCAAATTAAGACGACATAGCCACATGACATACAAAATGGATCTATGTGTCGATGCAAATCATACATATTCCATTGTAGCCTGGATAAAAAAGACGAGACCCAGGGTCTTTAATCCTGTCACCTGAAAGTATGAATCTAGCCATGTGATTACATGTGTTGAAGTCAAACATGGTAGAAACCACTTGATTACCGATCATTGATGAAACCGTTAACAAGTGTGAGGGAAATCACTGTTAATGTCAATGACTCCCAAGGTACACTAGTACAATCCAATGAATGTACATAAATGAGACAAGGTCGAACATTCGATGGAATCTCCCAATCAGGGGTCAATAATGAAAACCCATTGTTGAAAGTGAGGAAACCTGCCATTGAGGCATGCAAGTTCCAAGGTACCAAATAATTTCTCAGTCTTGTTTCTGGATAATGAGTTGGAGTCGACGGAACAAGACTCGTCACAGGAGGGCCTTGATGTATCCCCCATCAATGACATGAAATAAGTAACATATTTTGAAGGTGAAACAGAGTATGAATATAGGTCGAAATGAACACAGGGAAGGCCAACTTGGTAAGAATGGGCAACTGCAGATGGTCGAATCAATAGAGGGTTTGTATGAACTTCTCTTGAACATATGAATGACACAACCAAGGACTTGGCAGCACTGACTCAGAGACGACCCAGGATATGACCTTGTAGCAAGTCGAATGAGAGACAAATGGATTTCTCAAACTAGCTTCAAATAATGAATAGGGGGTGTCATTTCCAAGCGCAACACTTACTGCCATTAATATGAATACGAAAACACATCCCTTTCCCAAAATTTCCCCCACCATTTCTGGTGAGTACCTCTTTATTTTTACGCAAGCTTGAGGAGGATAACATATGCTTGTTGATGTAAGCTCATCCTTCGGAGTATGTTTAATGAACCCTAGGAAGGAGTGGCTCGGTCCCATTATGGGTATTTCGATGTTTGTTTAACGAGTCCAAAGATAGAAAACTCAGGGGTTTTTCATGTTTTGAGAGTCTAAAAAACACTTAAAGAGAACTCTCTCAGTTCCTTTTTCGTAAAATAGTTTGACAGGACCAAAAAAGTGATAAACTATCCCCCATCGAACGTTTTTTTCAGACACTTTTACGAGCATGAATAGAACAAGGTCGCTCGGTGATCTTTTCGTTTTTATGGAGTGTGAAAAGAGATTAAAGGATGCCCCTTTGCATTCATCATTTTAATGTTATCATGACGAGTACAAAAAGACGATAAAAGTATACTCGGTTACATTCTCATGTATTTTCGAGCATGAGAATGAACGAAGACTAAGCTCGAGGTTTTTCTAAAAACCATAAAATGCAGTCGTACAGGTGATGAAAAAAAATAAAATCCGTACTCCTTTGTGTGGTCTTCAAAGTCACTATAGCTGCAAAACGTCACACTCATAGGACTATTAGGCATCAGGTTTTATGGACAAAACAATATAAAAATCAACAAAAATGGTAAAAAGTGAATAAATATGGGTAAAAAGGGCTTTTTCCATTTTCATTGTGATTTTACTAAGAACTTTGCCCAATACACTTCATTTTCCCCCGAATTTCATTGCTCGATCATGGGAGGCACAAGCGATCATTTGGCGAACCATCTCTGTCAACGAGGTAAGCTCTTTATCTTCTACCTTTTCCATGATTTAGTTTTAGTTTTTATTGGCAATTTTCAAGGTTTTGGGTTGTTTTAGGGCAAAAAATTGCGCCCGAGCATTCTCACAGGCTAGCCATACGGGACCTACGAGAATCCAGGATTCTCACAGGTGGCCTTAAGGGAACCTGCTAGAATCTCGCACTGTGCTAAAGGGGCACTTGCGGGGGCCGAAAAATGAAATTTCAATTTGATTTTTTCTTAATAAAAAATATGCCAAGGTTTGAAATGAGTTGTTGGCCCTTCTCTTATGTTTCTTGTGCAGAAATTTGACCATCACGATGCTGGAGTGGAAAGAAAGAGAACATGAAGAGGAGGATGTCATTACCAGGAATAACCCGGGTACCGTTTCCACCCTTCGAGACTGTGGGCTCTTGAAATTCTTCCGGATTTCGGGCATGAGGGCCCAAATAAGGTTGCTGGAGTACCTGGTTCATATGTGGGACGTAGACCAACAGTTGTTTCACGTGGGAGTCCACACATTGACCCTATATATCAAAGATATATACTTGCTAACAGGGTTATCACAGCGTGGGTACCATGCTATCTTGACCTGTAGCCGAGGTGGAAGACTCCCTATGAGTGAGTATTTTCACCAGTACTCTGTTCCAGAGGAAGAAAGAAGCAAGGGCAAGGTTTCTATTTGGGGGGTCCAAAATTTGACCCTATTAACCATCTTGTTCACTATAGCACGCATGGCTGGGAGCACAACTCCACACATGGCTCTCCAGATCTACTTCCAATACGCCATAGATTGCACAGAGCCACGAGTCTTCAACTGGTCAGATGTAGTTCTTTGCAGTATGAAGAGGAAATTGACAAAATGTAGGAGGGGTGACTTGAATCAGTTTGGGTATGGATCACTTTTGGTTTCCTTATTTCTTGAGAGGTTCCCATTGCTAAGATTACAGGTTGAGTGGAGTTTACTGGCCCCACAGGATCCGAGGATGCTGAGGTGGTGCAACCTCATGGCCCAACACATAGCTGGGCCCATCATCAAATACAATGATTCATTCTTTGACTAGTTGCGACCACAGATGTTGATGGTTGATGACTATGCCTACGCCAGTTTGTAATTCCGAGGGGATCCAAATTTAGCCCTACCTGAGGATTCTCAGTGGGGTTACCTAGGTAAGAAGTACACATTTTGTTCTTTTAAATTTTTTTGTAATTTTTATCACATACAATGTTTTTATGTTTGTCCAAGAACTAATCAAAAAATCTCTTTTTGATGACACAAATGTGGGGTCGTATTGACCTCCAGGAACATCTCCTATTCAACGACGAGGAGAGGTGGCTCTAGTGGCATGATGGGATGCCAAAGACTATGAGGCAGTGGAGCAAAACTTGGAGGGGTTGACTGCTGACATTCTAGATATGGCTATCAGGGAGATCCCTCAGCCTTAACAGGGCCACACTATGGGCGTGTCATAGGCTATTGCTCAACTACTTCGTAGGGTGGCCTGAGTAGTTATGTGTTATTGTGAGCGTCACCCATGACACTATTTTGTAGAAGCTATGAGCTTCACATTTTGAGATTTTGATCTTTGGAAAAAAACTTTTTGTAAAAAACTTTTGATTGTTATATACATATATATGGCTTCTACCGGCTTATCTTGTGTTGTGTGATACATGTGATGTGAATGGTTTATAAATGGCCCAAATGCCTGTCTAATACATAGTTAGCTATTGCATAAGTAAATGTATTTAGACATCTAGGAATGTGCTGGTACTCAATATAATCAAAATAATGTTCCAAGAGGCGAATTCATAAATATACCCGTAATAAAGTAGGACTTAGAATAACATAGACATTACTTAGTTGTAGTACTACTAGCTTCGAATTGAGTCATACAACCAAGTGGCGGATACTGAGTGAAATAGAATCAATCAACAATTCGATAATGACGCTATACTCTACAATATTGTTGGTCGTACGACTGAGACACACACCTCATAGAGTGATAAGTTTGTTTGTAGGGGCGTAAATTTCCCAAGCAGCAGAAGCAAGGTTCTGAGTACTACGACTAGCACCATCAGCGAAGACTCCGATATCTGGAAACCAAACACAACATAACATAAGTGATCGAGGGTAGAGACCAGATAACGAAAAAGCATACTACAATAACACACAAGAAGTATGATACAATAAAATACAAGTACTCATGAACAGGTGATCTTATGCATAGTACTTCTTTAAGTACAACCCATTTCTGGGTTCACTCAAAGGGATACCGTCATAGTCTACTAACTCATAAGCTCTTTTATCCAAAAATTGTTTAATGATATAAGGACCTCGCCACATAGCTTCAAATTTTCCAGTTCCTAGCATATCCCGATCTTGTTTTTAAAGGAGAACCATATCACCTTCGGAGAAAACGCAAGGCTTGACATGTTTTTCATATTAGGATTTGACAAATTTCTTCTAGGCTTCTATGACTAGGGCGGTGTTGCAACGAGTTTCTTCTAATCGCATGAGATACAACAAACATTCTTATTCGACAGAAGTGTTAGGAGGAGTTTGATGGCTAGTTTTAGGGAGGGTATCTCACATTCAATCGACAGAATGGCTTCTAGACCATAGACTAGCTGGAATGGTGTAAACCTGGTAGCAGACTTAAGGGATGTCCGGTAAGCCCACAATGTTGAAAACAACATCATGTGCCAACTCATTTTGTGAATCCCTATCATTCATCGAAGCATGGTAATGAGGACTTTGTTAATTGCTTCGACTTGGCTGTTGACTTGTGGGTAATAGGGTGTTGGGTTTTCATGGCAAAGACCCAACTTTTCAGTGAGTTCGAACATCATGAAGTTTCTAAAGTCGCTATCGTGATCAGTGAAGATAGCCTGAGGAACATCAAAAGGAGCTATGATATGATTTAATATGAATAATGTTGCGGTCTTTCTGATGTTGTCAAATGTCGACATCGCCTCAACCCATTTCGTAAAATAGTCTACGGCTACAATAATGTATCCATGCCCCCCGGCCGAGTGAGGGTGACATGTCATGAAATCAATACCCCATTTTGCAAAAGGACCAACGGAGACCACAGTGTGAAGAGGAGTAGGATTTGATCATATTTTATGGTTGTAGGTCTGGAAAGGGTGGCATTTTTGGACGACAATTATACAATCATTAAATAAAGAAGGCAAAAAATACCCTTCTCACAAGATCTTCTGGGCAGTAGCATACCCAGACATAAGACCACCACAGGCTCTAGAATGGCAGTCATTTAGGGCTTTCTGGGCTTCATCAAATGTGAGGCAGCATCGAAAAACTGAGTCAATCCCACGACGATAAAGAGTATCACCAAGGATAATATACTGATGGGCTTGGTAGTGTATTCGACAATGGTCAGTACTAGACAAATTGGGCCGAAAAGTCTGGGTTTGGAGATATATGATGATATCTCCGTACCAAAGATCATCGAAACTAATCAGGAAAAAGGATTCATCAGGTAATGAATCGCCTGCTACATTTTTCGTCTCAGAGTAGGGAAAGTCGCATATCAACTCGGCAAACACTAGGGATTTCTTGGACTTAGTGTGTTCAAATTCTAAGTCAAACTCCTGGAGTATCATGATCCATTTGGAGTATTTTCCCCCTAGCAGTTGATGTGTGAGAATGTGCTACATAGGGTTGCAGTTAGAAATTACCGTAGTCTTGTGAGAGAGGATATAGTGCCGGAAACGTTGAACTGCTTAGAATACTACCAAGGCCAATTTTTCAACATGTAAATACTTGGTTTTGGTAGGCGTAAGACTTCGACTCAAGTAATAGATAACATGTTCGTCATGAGAATCATCCTCCTGGACGAGAACCATAGCAATGGTGTGATATGAGGCTGCGAGGTAGAGGAAATAATCACGGCTATAATCAGGTGGGAAGAGAAGTAGAGTACGTGTCAGAGACAGTTTCAAAGCTTTGAAATATTTGTTGGTGATGGTATCCCATACGAACTCAGACCCCTTTTTGAGTAGTCGCGTAAATCCAAGAGTTATCTCGGCATATTTCGGGATGAAATGATGAAGAAAGTTTTCTTTCCCTTGCAAACTTTGTAACTGGCGAAGCGAAGAAGGAGGGAGATTGAGAATCGCCTCGACCTTCAAAAGATATACCTTGATCCCTTGATGTGAAACAATAAATCCTAGAAGTCGGTCGGATTCTACATAGAAAACACATTTGTGAGGATTCAAGCGTATATGGTAAAACCAACATCGAAGGAAAATGGCTCGGAGGTGTATTGGATGATCTACACAGTGCATGGAATGAGCGGGTAAGTCGTCTAGATATGGCTGCACGATGTGCTTGATATCATGGAAGGCGTAAGACATAGTGCACTGAAAAGTTGCACCACCATTTTTTAGACTGAAAGAAAGTTTTCGATAGGAAAAAGTGCCCCAAGGACAAATAAAAGTGGTTTTGTGTTGGTCCGTGGGAACGATATTGATTTGATTATATCCGAAGAAACCATCCATCAGAGAGAATATTTCACTTTCGGCATAATCATCGACGATCTGGTCGACGAAGCGGGTAGGAAAGTTGTCTTTAGTACATGCTTTGTTAATATCCCTATAATCAATGCACACACAAATTGTGCCTTATTTCTTGTCGATCGGGACAATATTGGAAACCCAGTCAATGAGAGCCACCGGGTAAATAAAGTTGGCTTTGAGAAGTTTCTCGACTTCAAACTTGATAGTGGACACTTTACGTGGGTGAACCAAATGAAGGCGTTTCCGGATAGGTTTAGCATCTGGGTATGTCTTAATTTCATGTATCACAATGTCGGGGTCAATACCCGACATTTCGTCATAACTCTAGGAGAAGACGTCACGAAATTCTTTGAAACGCGACTTGTAGGTGACAATTTTGTTAGGGGAACACAAAGCTCCGATATGTACATTTTCGACAATCCCAGGTTTTATGGATATGTTGAGGGGGATGGTGGGTGAGATATTACTGAAGTTCCCTTCGAAAAACACATCATGTGTAGACTTGGGAATGGTATAAATGACGACAATGGTCGACGGGGTCGAGATCCATTGGTAGCTCTCGATGTTGTGTTGTTCTAGGAAGAGGATGGAACGATGATGTCCATCATTCCAGGGGGTGTCTTCCATAACAGACATAATCATCTCGTCCATGGGAAAAATGACACAGAAAGGATCTGGAGATAAATCACCAAGAGAAGGGGTAGAAGGGGTTACCGATTGAATGGCCTGATAGGCAGATTCGACTAGATTCAAAGGCATTTCGTCGTTGTAATGAAGATGATCGCCTGGGTTGGGTACCATCCATGGGTCGTGAGACACAGGGGTCCCATGAATAGAGGTGGAGATCATGTTGATCGAGGCGACAGATGGATGTGAAACATCATGTGGTGGGATGGGGAAGGTACCCATTAACGAGGAGTCTTTAAGAAGACCCACACAGACGTACTCGGATCCGGGGGGGAGGGTTGCCAATTAACGTTATGTTTCCAGTACGCAAAGATGAGTAAAAGAAGGCTAATTGGTCGATGGTAATTACCTTTCCTTGATGTGGGAAACACACGATACAGAAAAGGGTCGACACAACTACATGCATGGAATCGATCCAGCTATGGCCAAGTAGAAGGTTGTAATCGAGAGGAGTGTCAAAGACTTCGACTTCAACTTGGACCATTTTTCCTTCCAACATAATTGAAAATGAAGGGAGGACACTGTAAGGCCTAAAACCAGATCCATTAAAGGATTTAAGTGTGTTGTGGGATTCAGTCAAAGGAGGAGAGCCGATGACTTTCCAGCAGGTAATAGACATGACACACGTCGAGGCACCCTCATTGATAACTATTCTACGAATTTTTTTGTCGGAGACAATAACTTGTATTTGGAATGTGAGTTGAGGGGGTGACCTTGGAATGTGATCTTCCAAGTCAAAAATTATTAAATTTGTATCCGTAGGGTCGATTCCACTGATAGCTTTCAACAATGCCTTTCGTTGTATAGGGAAACTTTGAAGGACGTCGAGGGCTAACATCACAGATGGTGCTTGGGACAGATCTTCAACAATACTGTAGTTCTGGGTAGCACAAGCATGAGGATTGAAAGCTGATTTCCAAACGACACCCTTTGGAGGAGGGTGTAGAACTGTGTTGAGGCTTGGTCGTTCGAGATGAAGAGGACCGTTGGTAGGTGGATTCGTGGGAGATGGTTGGACTAACGAAGAAGGTATATAATCAACCTTCTCTTTAGAGGAAGAATAATCTTTGGCTCGAGTGGTAAGTGTGATGTCATTTTGCTTTGAATCTCCTGTACACATTAAGACATAGGATGTATTGGAGGGGGAAGGTTGGTCATGAATGACCAATTGGGACTGTTGTTGAGAAGGGAAGGGTTGTGACAATACAGTCAGAGTGGGTGGTTTCGTGGTCCCTTGAAGGAACTTAGTAACCTCGTCTCATCGTGGACAATCCTTAGTGTAGTGATCATCACCACAGATAAGACAAGGATATCGGGGTTTGTGCTTATCCCTAGCATCAACAGGTGGTGTTTTGATTCTTTCTGCTTGCGAATTATTTTTTTCCTTCTTATTCTTACCCTTTCCCTTTCTGGATTTGTTTTTACCGGTGGGAGTAGATTGAACAACATTCACCTCAGAATTCTTGCCAGTGGGAGGGGTAGGATACAAAGCATTTTGAACATTAGAAGAAATGGGTTTAGGGGTGTTGCTAGAGGTTTGGACAGAATGTGGTTGGGCATGGAAAGTGCCAATCACACCATCGGATGAATGAGAAGTAGTAGGAGTAGTTGAAGTGGCGGAAGTAGAAGGATGAGGCGCATCAAGGAGTAAGTCGTAAAGAGTACCCATTTGTGAGTAAACGAGGTCAAGGTATTGAGCACAACTAATGGTTCTTTCTTCCATGACAACTCCACCCATGGTGATGTCACGACCGATGTCATTCATGAATGATTTCGTGAACCACTCTACCAGCAACTGATCAGGAAGTTTGATTTTAATGAGACGTCATCTCTGTCACCACTCATGAAAGTGATTGAAGATATGAGTGGCTTTGGTTTGTTTGAAAGAACTCAAAATCTTGGTCCCCACTTCATAGTGGATCAGTAACTGGTAGTGGGTGAGGAAAGCCATAACGAGGGTGTTGAAGTTGGTGAAGAAACCTCACGGTAATTCTATATACCACTTCACAGTGGAACCCATGAGGGTTCACTAAAAAAGGCGTAAACAAATAGAGTCATTCATCAAGGAGTTGGATGAGAACCAAAGGTGAAAATTCATTACATGATTGTTTGGGTCCTCTCCTGGTTTTCCATCGAATTTGGGGATGTCGGATGGTAGTTTGGCCGGTATGGCAGGCCATTGGGGAGAGTGATGGATCAGATCATTTAAAATCCTTGACAGATCCGGGAGGTCCAGGGTGGCTAAGAAAGGTAACTATCTATTCACATGCAGGTACTGGTGACTTTGGGGAGGGAGTCCCATCGACAAACCAGTGAGACCATAAGTAGTCTGCATGTAATGTGAGGATCCAGGTAGATTCGGTTGTTGGTGTGGAGGCCACTAACTCATAGGGTTGTACCCTTGAACGGGGGTGTGGGGTGGATAATTCGAGCCCCAAATAGGCTTAGACATACCTGGATAGGTTTGGCCTATACTAGGGGGTATGACGGAGATAGTCGGAGGTTGTTGCCCACTAGTCGGGTGAGAGTTATGTTGTATAAGATGATTCCAAGACTGGTCCAAGGATGGAGGTATGTTTTGTCCATAGGGTGGGGTCGGTGGGGTTTGTCCTCCAATCGATGGTTGTGTCCCAATTGGGATTTTTCCTGCAAGGGGGGGTTGAGTTGGGCCTCCTTGGTGAAATTGTCCAAGAATAGGAATCTGGTAATTTGGTGTGAACGATGGAATGGTGCCACTAGGATCAATGCTACCGATAGAGGATGGAAGAGGTGCTATGAAAGGGGGTGGAGGAAGTGTCATAATGAAACTGGGAGGATGGTGCCCAGAAGAAGTGGGACCACCAGGAGTTCCAAATGTGATTTGCATAGGAGAGGGAATAGAGGTATTCAACACATGGTATCTGGGTGGAAGTGTTGGGGTGATTCTGGACGAAAGCGGTGTGCCAATGGGGGCTTGGCTAGTCATGGTAATCCTAGTGTGAAGACTCGTAGTATCTGTGTAATGGACCATTTGTAAAGGGAGAGTCAAGATGTGGTCAGCTCGCGGAGCTTCTGTACCAGGAAAATAATAAGCAATAGTAAAAGGTACCACATCTGGATCAGATGTTTCAGGTAACTTAGGTGAGATAGTGATATCAATGCCTGCTCCTGAGCCAAAGATATCTTGTTTAAAAACGCCAGTAGTCCAAAAAGGATCTTGACCCTCAGGTCCTAGGAAAGGTCCAGTCGGTGATCCAGAAGAATGAACAACCAAGTCTCCGAAAGAATTCACTCGCACAATGCATCTCTTGGAGTCGGGATGAAGTCAAAATTCCTCTCAAGAATTGGTAATTTGGAATCATTCTAGAGAGTCAGTTCTTTCCACTTGTGGAGTGGCAATGTCCTGGACTTCACTCTGTTGAGGAGAGCCCTCTGGTGAGTTGGTAGGAAAGGGTTGAGAAACTTCTAGATTTTATGGGGGTAAGCCTCGCATTCTACATGAACGATTTGGAGGGTCAATTGTGATCGAGTTAAAAACTTACGAAGGGAATTCTATGGTCAACATGGGTAAACAAACAACATGCGATAGTAAAAATCTAAGAAGCAAAACCAAGCAAACAAGACCTTCTAATTTCAAAGTCACTAGCTGGTGATGAAATCCAACGTCGCAATGACGAGATAATAAGGGGCTAGGCCAGGGTGGAAAATTTACGTTGATGACCTGCTTAACGGACTTACACCCTGATGCAAGCTCCCACACATAATCGTGGGTATACCCTCCAAGGAGCTCGAGTGAGTTTGGCCAACGTCGATTCTAGGTATTGTGAAGACTTGCCCCTCAACAATCACCTTGTGTAAGACCTTAAGAATATAGGCCACTAAGGTTACCACCAACAATAATAAATCCTGGGGGAACAGTCGATAGTCCAATCCACATGCAAGGGCAGGGTATCTAGCCCGAAATCAGTTTGAGAGGCTTCCACTCATCATTGTGGGTATACCTTCAAGTGACCCCCATAATATGTGCAATCTCTACACCGATATCAACAAAGTAGGGTGAGTAACTCTGTCAATCTCAATGCGACCTCGAGTTTGACCCTTGTGTGAGAAGGGCTTCCCAGGAAAAAATGCTTCAAATGGAATTTGACACTCCTTACCACAATATGCTATTCTGTGTTTTGTGATTTGGAGAGTGTATCTCACTGCCTATTCCAAATCTCTAGCCTAGCTAATGTTGGTGTAATAGAGTCCTAGAAAAGAGTTACAAGTTAAATTTTAAAAATTGTGCAATATTATTAAAGGTTGTTGTTACTCAAAGGAGACGAAAATGAAACCGATGTTGTGTGAGATTCTGACCCAACAATGCATAGATAGGAATAAATGATACCGATTTTTTGTTCTATGAATCCTATTTACAAGAGGGAAAGAGGAGTTTTCTGGAACAACTTGACCTACGATATATGATCTTCTTTGAAATGCAACATCAATGAATCATGAACAATGCAAATTCTCTATTTGTTCTATTTCAACAATTGAATGCCAATATTTTCGAATAAAAAGTTGCTTAAAAAGAAAAATATTTTTTAATTTTCAGTAGAAACCACACAACAATGGTGGAACCAATAAAAAATAGCAACCGATAAAAAGAAATATACAATAAAAAACCCAAACCAATCTTTCAATGAAGACAAAAATAACAAGTAAGCAAGACTAGTCTCTTCAAATGCATGTGGGCAACAATTTTCCAAGTAATGAGCAATTGAGAAAGACAATTAATCCCAACTTTTAAACCAATCACCAGCTCCCAACCAAACAAGCACTCAGATTTCAAAGCCAGAGATTATATCCTTGTTAAGAAAAGGTCAAGAGGTAACAGTTGAGAAAAAATGAACAAGAAGAGCTTTCGATCTATGAAGACTAATCATTCACAAAATCTGAAGTCAAGAAACAATCAATCACTGGCCAAAGAAGTTCTTTTCATACACACATACAAATATGGGCATCTGAGGATACAAAAAACCTTAATCCGAAAAAATTACAAATGGGTTCGCAGGCTAGCAGTGGTGTACAATGCGAGAATGAAGGATTCTCACAGGATGGTCACAAGCAAAGTGTGAGAAGTTCACACTGGACTGAACAACAGGGTGCGAACTCTAGTGGTTCTCACAAGCTACATAAGGGTGTAGTGCGAGAAGGACTGAAACTAAGCAAAATTTGGAAAAAGGACAAATTTTTTGAAGGAACTTCTTGACCCAGGGAGTCTATCAGGGTCTCCTTAAGACTCAAAGATTGATGGAAATGAAAAATGGTAAGTTAAGAGCAAATGGCCAAGGAAAAACCACCAAAAACCACCAAAAATGGATTGCATCGCCAGTGGAGTCTCCAATATTGTTATCGGACTAATCGATAGGTGCGAACACTAATAGATCTCCCTAGATCCACCTGGATCTAGAGAAAAATAGGATAGGACATGACTCTTTCCCTAATTTGTGATCATTGAATCTACTAATAGGAAGGAGTGAGTGACATACCTTTATATCGCTTCCTTGGGTCTCTACTGTTCCTACTTCACTCTGGTGCTCTCGTAAAGTCAAGTCCAAGACAACACAAACCAACCAAAGTGAAGATTGCAAAGTATATTCAAAGTCAACTTATGCATATGATCAAGGAATTACACAATAAAGTAAGAGTGACTTTATGGGAAAGGGACATGTCGTTGTATTATATTAATTGAAAGTAGAAGATACAACCTGATTGCCCTGATGTTGCAAGATTCCTTTCAGTGACCCTTGGTTCCAACACACACGATTTCTTTGTACTTGCATGAAGAAGATCTTATTCCTCTTGATAGACCAAATAGAGTTTTCAAGCTTCTGTCCCAGTAGCGTTCTTCACACAATTCTTTCACCGATTCTTCATTCAATCTTGCTTAAAATTTTCCATGAGAAAACTTTCAATATATAGGATAAGGAGAGATGGTTACATGGATGAGGATGATCCCATCAAATATGAGAAGTTAGTAGAATGACAACCATGAGAATGCCAACTCATTTTCTAGAAGATTCCCTTCTAGAACCCTCGAGACCTCTTCTCCTTTCTAAGCTTAAAAACAAGTTTGCACCCTGTGTATAGAGAAGACTGTGAGAAGTTTGCACCCTAAGTGTGGGTGGCCTTCAAGACTGAGGGATTCTCGCACCCTAGGCCATAGGTAGCCTCCGAACTCATCTTAAAAATATGTTTTTGGAAGGAGACAAGAGCCACTTTTCTCAAGCAAAAAGTCCATGCTGGGAGCCTGAATACATCACTGTTAAGACATCTCCAAAGTGACCAAAATCATGTGTAACACATAGGCACTCTGGCCCCAGTACCATAGATACATAGGCATATTTGGCCTCAAAAATCATAAATACAAAGTCACCTTGGCCCAAAACATATACATAAGCCATTGGCATTCTCCTACAACTATCATGATTTTCCACCAACTCTCTTCCTCTTTACCTGACCAACCCAAGGAATGCGCCATTCATTTATAAAGAATAACTTAAGGGATGTACCATCCATTTATTAGGGATGAACCATCCATTTATTAGGGTTATCCCAAGGGATGTACCATCCATTTATCAGATATGAACCATCCGTTTATCAGGGTTATCCCAAGGGATGTACCATCCATTTATTAGGGTTAACCCAAGGAATTTTCCATTCATTTATTAGGGTCTCTCTGGCAAAGGTATCTAGAAATCTCACTATTGGGAACTCAAGGGACTCACTTCTAGGAAGAACATCAATAAAATAACCAGCAACAACCATTTTTTTGTAGTGTGAGTCACACAAGAGTGCACTCTTCAGGCCTGACAACCTGGTTCTTCGACAATGAAACTCACACATGAGTTCACTCTTCAGACATGACAACCTAGTTCTTCAATAGTTCAACTCACACATGAGTTCACTCTTTAGGCCTGACAACCTGTTTCTTCGACAATGGAACTCACACATGAGTTCACTCTTCATGCCTGAAAACCTAGTTCTTTGACAATGAAACTCACACAAGAGTTCACTCTTCAGGCCTAACATCATGGTTCTTCGACAATGCAACTCACCCTCTAGGCTCAGGCATCCCTTTCACTCTTATATAGTTCCTCATGCAATCCATCATTTTCCAAGGTGTTCTCATGTAGACAAATGCCAAATTGCCGCTAGACTTCCACTATCAATATATAACCTGTGGAAATCATCCCCATCTACATTACATGCATACAATTAGTATGAGACATCAACATATAATTACAAAATTTAAAATATGTTTTACAAAAGAAAACATGATTTCCCAAACATTAGTCCTCTGCTCATAGTTTCTATTTCTTGTAATAGCAGGCATCGGTCTCCCTTACGTATTACACCACTTCCATATCCAAGACCATTCTTCCTGCAATTTTCTCAATTTCGATGGAACGAAACAATTTGTTAGCATATCATATCAATTTCCAATTATTAATTTCTCAATTCTGGTTATACAGGAAAATACAAATTCTCATGCATGAGATTTATTCTCATTATGTTTCCCTCTTGCAGCTATAGATATCAATATTTATTATGGTATTACATTATTTCCATATCCAAGAACATTCCTGTCTACAATTTATGCAACTTTCTTTCAGGCAAACAAGATTGTTAACACTCATGCATAGTTTTAGCAGTTCATGAAATGATATCATAATTGTATCTACCCAACAACTCAATAATTTCCAACCATTATTCACATTAAATGGAAATCTACAATTCATCATATTATATAGAATGGCACTATCATTCATTTTACATGCATTATCAGCACATCAAGCTCTTCATAGTGCAATCAACTTTACCAATGAATAAAACCAATGTGTCAATAATCGGGGCCACATCTACGCAATGCATCCTTGCATTGACTATAGAATACCATATGTTAATGTCATGTATTCCACCATGTGAGTTGGAAGGTATTACCCATGCCTCAATACCACATCCAAACTATTCAATACAACTTGTTTGATCCTTTGGATACCTTCCTCTTCAACCCATACACAACAGTAGGAATATCATCCCTTAGTGTTATTTAGTGTAGGGAAAAAGGTTGCAGTCCAAACCTCAGTTACATAGGGAATAACCATTATTCACTTGGATGGCACTATAGCCTTTCCATATGAAACTCATCATGGCCTCTCACATGGCCATCTCAAATGATATTCATTGCTATTACAGGAGTAATGTCTCCTGAATTAACTCTATTATGAATTCATAACCAACATAACACAATATGCAATTAGTTTTCCATAAATGAATTCAAGCAACAAATATATTTCCATACTCAAGGCCTCCTTCCTTTTCATCAATTCAAATATTGATATTAGAATGAGGGAATTATTAACTTCATTCCCTTCAACATTTATATGTTATAAGAACCCAAATGCATACTTGCATGGCTGTTATCAATTTACTTGATGTTACCTGATCTTTTACATTTGTAGAAGCTCATCAACTCCCTTCACTAATTTTATTGGTTAACATTTTATCCATCCTCATTTGTCTTCATATGGATGGATACCATAAGAATCAATATTGTCATGCTATAATCATGTTTCGTGGATACAAATCCATCATTAGTTTTATTCAAATATCATATCATCATTATTTCATATATATATATATATATATATATATATACGATGATGATGATGATGATGATTAATTTCCACTAAGACCGAATTGGTCTATCAGAGATTAAGAGGGTAAGTGATTACTTGCAATTCTTTAGAATTTTGTTTATGTGCTCCAAAAGCATTAAGAGAATCTTTCCAAGATCACCATACTTTTCTTGAGTTAAGAGGTTAGGAAGGTTGGTAGTGTGACAAGTATTTTGAAAATGAGATCTAATATGGGTATAGGATGGACAATCTAAGAGAAAGTGATTTTCATATTCAACCTTCTTAGTGTCACAAAGCTGACACACTCTTTCATCCCATGATGTCATCCTCTCTTGAGTCGATGGTGGTTATGACTCGATTTTGAAGAAATTTTAGGAAGCCTCTTGCCTTCCATGTTGTTTAACTTGTTCTTATACATTAGGTATCTACTCATAGCCATGCTCTCAATCGGGGAGATGCTTGTTTCTAAGAGGAGGATCGGATAGGGCATATTTCCTTTAATTTTAATATTATAGGTTATAAAATTATTTTGTATTTTCTATATATTTCTCTAGGATTCACGAGAGATACTACAACCCCAGACTTCACATCCATAAAGAATAACAGGTGTAACAAGAGTCTCAAAGAGGATTTTATTCATATCCCAACTCCAAAGATCAACTAATTTACAATTTTTTTCAAGCCCATAATATGTGTGTGTGTGTGTGTGTGTGTGTGTGTATACACTACTCTAAGTATATAATCATGACACCAACATGTTCAATCATGTATACATGCACAAATGCACACAATTATACACCAAGCATTTGATATTTCATGCCTATTTTATGCACATGCATTCTATATTTATTCTATGCATCCTACATCAATTCTATCACACACTCCAATGCATATCTATTTCATATTAATCAATTATTTATCTTTATTTTTGTATATGGATGTCTTGGAATTTCTGTAGAACCTTGTTGTCTCATGCACTTCTATTTTTCTAAATTAAGCACCACTGGCCCCTATTCTACACCTGCTAGCCAATCCTCACTTGGTCATTCTATATTTCTAGCCATGAGTTGGTCCACTAGTGTTTCCATATCACAACTACTTTATGAAAAACATTTTTTCCCAACATCTTTTGGCTAAATTCTCAATATTCATAGTGCTATAACATGCACTATTCCAGCTGAATATTAACAATGAGATTCAATTAACCACTTACATTTTTTCTTGACCAAACTAGCCTTGGAATACCATTATCATTGACTCTCATTTTAACATTCTGAAATACTTCTTTCATGTCTTCTTTCTAATATTCCTTTTATTTTACTTAGACCCTTGAAAACCTTGCAACACCTTCCCTGCACTTTCCTTTGCAATTATTTGATGTCTTAGCACTCCCCATGCCCACATGTAGACCTATGATCTCTTCCTCATGAATGTAAGATCCTTGATATTCTTCCATAACTCCAGTCCTCATATAATAACTAAAGTTTCTTTATGTACCTTTAATTCTGTAAGAAAACTTCATGTAATAATCATTGTTAGAACATGCATAGTATAAAACATTTCATTAATTAGAATACATGTTATTTATTCATCAATTAATGGACATATTGCAACAATTCAAATTTTGATTTGCTTGATGCATTCCTCCCCGAAATAGCTTCCTGAATTATTCTCTCCCTCCAAGATCTATGGTGGGGATTGATCCAACTTTGGATCCGATGGTCCTAATCAAAATCACACAACCTCTTGATAATTAACTCCCTTACAACTTCACATTGCACTTTCACTTTCCTCCATTGACCTATCTTAATGGATTCATCATGGATCTAAGTCATATTTCTTCTTCGTACCTTCCAGGAACCCACCAACAAAACTTAGTTTCTTTTTCCTTTGCGGACTCACATAATTATAAATTTGTAAACTTCTTTCATATGTCCATCTGAAAAGTCTCAACACTTAACTATTTTTCCACTTCTTTGGCCTTTGTTATAGCTAATTTTTCCTCACCCCATGTAACTTGCTTGGATGGCCTTTCCATTTCCCTATGCAGAATTGAAGTCCCCCTTTTCATCTTCCAGAGCCAAAAAATCATATTTTTCCACATATACATGCCCTACCAGTTAGACAACATGTAGATACACAGGTTTCACCACTACAACCCACGTACATCAGGTTTGGTGCTCAAAATTAAGAAATTGTGTTGGGTTTCCATGTCACGTCACGAGATCCATGATCCTTGACCTTCCATATACTGGAAACATTATGACTTGGCCCTTCAGTTCCATTTGAAGGATATAAATTGAGCCATATCCAAGATGTATAAGAGGAGAGAATTCAACTTTTGAGAGAAAATATACTCTGGAGAAATTTCACTTCACATTGAGTCTGCATCCCTTTATCCTTGAAAATATGAACACATTGTTCAACCCCCAAGCTCTTCCCTCTTTGATGGAAAACCTCATTGTCTCCTTTATATGAGCTTTACTTTGGTGGAGGATTGATGTGGTGGAGGCCCAGCTAGGAGGGACTTAGTTTCTCGGTTCCTAGAAGTGATGACACAAAATTTTGTCACTTATATACTTCTATTGATTATTTTAATAGAAATACTCTTCTCTCATCCAATTGATATCTTGCAAATATTTGAATTGTTTTTCCATGGGTGTATTTGTCATGTATGTTAATGGATTATGTTATTTTATATGCTAACATTATATATTATCAGCATATGCTTGTGTATCTTGTTTTTTGAGGACACGTTGCAAGTATAAATCTTTGAGTTGCATGCTCAACAATGGTCTTCATTGAACATACAGACGAGGTAGGCTCTCGATCTTGTCATGTTAGCATTTCTTTTATATAACATACTTGATATTAGAGTTAATTTTTTCAATCATTCCATTTATTGTGGTTTACCCCATGCCATACAGATATTTTCCTCGTAACAAAATTTGCGACCATACTAGGGATTGAATCTTTTGCTTTGGGATTTGGAGTGTTTTTCTCCTTGAATATCTCTCTGTTAGTTTGAGTTTCCTTGTCACCTGATTGCTTGACATCCTATTTTCACTTTGCATCTGAGTTTCTTGGTTTAATCCTCTCCTTGGTTGTGTTTTACTACATATGAGTGGGTTTTCCCTTGATATACGTGTACATATGTGAGTTGTCCCTCTATAGGGTGTGTACATACACGAGTTTTTCTCAAACAGTCGCGTACACCAACTTTTGTTCTTACTGGACGAGTTTTGTGTTTGTTGGGTGAGTTTGGTTGGTTGTTGAGTCTTCTTGGGTCTCTGTCCTAACCATTGAGTGCTTACAGAGTGATAGGAAACCTTCTTATTGTTGGAATTTTGGGCGGTATTCTTTCTTATCATTTTTTTCATTGGTTTTCCTTGCATCTCGGTCTGATTGTTTGCTTCTTGGTATCCTTCTTGGATTGTCTCTTTTTTCTTGTAGTAGGGTTTGTATATCAAGTTTTTTTCCAATCCTTTCATTTCAGTTTCTTTATAACGAAATACATTTTTTTTCTTATTTTGCATTATGGAATTTTCTCTTTTAGTTATTTAGTATTGATCTTGACATATCAGGAAGACTTCGTTTTATTTAAATTTTCAAAATTGCATTGAGAGTTGCATTTGAAAATCTTACCATCTTTTGAGAATTTAATACTAGGACTTAGCACTATGTTTATATTCATTTATTTGATATGCTAAGTCATAATATCATCAGTTTCACGACCACATCTCTTGAGTAAATAAATCCATTGAAAATAATGTTGATTAATTGAAACTGATTAGAAATGATTTTATTTTTCACAGTACACAAACAATCATAGGATATAGGGCCTCAGAATAGGATTTTGTGAGTAGAATTCTCCAAGGCTATTAAACAAAACATATTTGTCTGACCAGGGAGTGGTGAAATCCATTGTATAATTAATGATGTCAGGACACTCCCCTCACACTAGAGTTAAGCACAAGGTCATGCGAAGTTGGTTGCAGAGATAACCCTATAATACCTTCTTCGAGTCAGAGATATTTCTGGAGATCTATTCCTATTTGAGGGTCTTTCTAATACCTTTACCTCTGTGAGAGGCAATGCTTTCAATATTTAGTGATTTTTTACTATTATATCAAGATTTGCCTCACCCCATGAAATCTTGCATAGAGGGCCTTTTTCCATTTCCCTATGCAGACTTGAAGTCCCTTTTTTGCAAATCCCAGAGCTAAAAACATGATTTTTCCACATATACCCGCCCTGCCTATATTACAACATGCATATATGAATGTTGCACCACTACAACCCACATACATTAGGAAATGTGCCCAATTATAAAAAATGGTGTCGGGTTTCCATGTCAAGTCACGGGATCAAGGATCCTTGGCCTTCCATATACTGGAAATGTTTCGACTCCGCCCTTCAGTTCCACTTGAAGGCTATAAATGGGTCAAATATGAGCTATGGAAAAATGAGAAAGAATTCAACTTTGAGAGCAAAGTTACTCTAGAGAACTTATTCACTTCACATTGAGTCTACATCCCTTTGTTCTTTAAGTCTTAACACATTGTTCAACCCCCAATCTCTTCCCTTATTTATTGAGAACTTCATTGTCTCTCTTATATGAGCTTTCCTTTGGTGGAGGATTGAAGTGGTGGAGATCCAACTGGAAGGAACTTAGTTTCTTAGTTTTGAATCATGCTGACACATAAGTTTGTAACTCATTCACTTCTACTGATTATATCTTAATAGAAATACTCTTTTCTCATCCAATTAATATCTCGCAAATATTTGAATTGTTATTCCATGGGCGTATTTGTTATGAATGATGATGGATTATGTTAATGAATGTGATAAAAATCTATATTATCACCATATTCTTGCATTGCTTGGTTGTTGATGACTAGTTGGAGGTATATTTATTCTGGTCAAGTGCTCAACAATGGACTTCATCAAATTTCTGGATGCGGTATGCCTCTTATCTTGTCTTGTTAGCATATTTGTTTATATAACATACTTGAGATTAGAGTTGATTTATATAGTCATTTCCCTCTGTTGTGGTTTACCCCTAGCCATAGAGATATTTTCCGCATAACAAAATTGGCGACCATACTGGGGAAGAATCTTCTTTTTTGGGGTTTGGAGTGTTTTTCTCCTTAGATTACTCTTGTTCATATCGAGTTTCTTGTCGTATGATTTCTTGACAACCTCTATTCACTCTAAGTCTTATTTTCTTATCCTTATCCTTAGCCTAGCTGTGTTTTGACACATATACGCAGGTTTTTTCTTGACAGTCGCATACATACATGTGTTGTACTTCTGCAAACTATGTACATACATGGCTTTCCCTTGAACAGTCACGCACATCAACGTTTTTTTATTGATTGTTGGGTTTGGTGGTCGTTGGGTAGGTTTTGATGATTGTTGAGTCTTATTGGGTCTCTATGGTGACTTTTAAGTGTCTGTGGAATGACAAGAAACCTGTCTTTGGTTGAATTTTTGGGTGGTGCCTTTCTCATCATATTTTCATTTTGATTGTCCTTGCACCTTGGGCTAGGTGTTTTTATCCTTGATATCCTACTTGTGTTGTCTATGTCTATACATAGTAGAGTCTTTATATCAAGTTGTTGTTTATTCCTTGCATTTTCATTCTCTTATATTGAAAATACAAAAATATTAGGAATTTTACATTGATTGGCATTTTGATATCTTGAGTCTTTGTCATTTATCTTAGTGCATGTAAAGAAAGATTGCATTTTATTTAGAATTGCAAAATTGAATTGAAAATTGCATTTTTGAAAAGCATATCATTTATTGGAAATTGAAGTTAGGACTTTGCATTGTACTCATATTCATTTATTTTACTTGTTGAGTCATAACATCACTAGTTTCACAACCGCACCTTTTGAGTAAGCAAGGCCATTAAAATTAACGCTATAATTTAAAATTGATTAGTACCGATTTTATTTTCTAGGGTGCATAAAATAGATTAGGATTTAGAGCCTTGAAATAGGATTTTGTGAGTAAACTTCTCCAAAGATATTAAATCAACATATGTGTCTGACTAAGGGAGTGGAGAAATCCATTGTATAATCAGTAATATCATAAGGCTCTGCTTACACCGGAGTTAAGCAAGAGGTTGTGTGAGGTCGATTGAAGGGATATCCCCCTGATACCTTCTTAGATTCAGATATATTTATGGGCATCTACTTGTATATGGGGATCTTGTTAGTGCCCTTACCTCTGTGAGAGTCAGTGTTTTCAAGGCTTTGGGATTTTCTACCCTTTCCATATGGTGGACCTGATGTATCACTGTTCGCTTCTGCATCGGTTATATTGTGGTTGCCTAGTTGCTTGACTTATGTACCACATAGGTTACTTGCAGGGGTTATTCTACAAGTACCCTAGGTCAGATAAGGGTCAAAAAACACATAACCTTTATGGAGGATTACCTCTCCATGGGGATTTGACCGATTGGTTGTTAAGCCCATGAGAGCCCTTATAGATGATTTTGTTTCCTCCAATATTTAGCAACAAAGTTTCATGTCCCTTTTGGGAAAGGCATATCTACTTTATAGAGGGAGGTCCATTTCAACCACTTTGTCCTGTTTGTGTGCATATTGTCCATTTGATTATTTTTTTGGTGTGCTCTTTGATTATTAATAGACCTTTGAGATTTTATACTATGAATTTAGTTGTCATTATCATGGACAATGGATTTCCTATGACTCCCTCCTTTACTGCTACCCCCCCATGACGTTCACTCATTTCATGGGGACGAATATGTCCACTTTTTCTAATGGTATGCATAATTATAACACTCAGTCAATGCCTTGGTTCTCTAATCATTTTTTTCATGGTATGCCAGATATGTCTTTGCACTTGCCTTCCTCTGTGAATCCTAGTTTTGGGTTTGGGGGCATGATGGCTCCGTATTCTCCCTTTTCATTTGGTGGGATTCATATCGCTAAAAAAATATTACGATAGGAGGTTGGAATATTCCTTCCTACGAATCCACTTTTCCAGGAGAAAGTGCTCAAATGGGTGTTCATTCTACTTATTACACTCCATCCACCTATCCTTATTCTTCTATGTCGGTTCCTACGAATTCTTTTCCCATGGCGGACCCCCATATTTTCTCTTGTGTTTCATCTGGGGGGGAGTCAGTTTTATATTATGGGAAAACCCCTTCATGAAGTTCCTTCGTCTGGGGGCAACACATATAATCACATGAGTAACCCTTGTCATGTCACTTTCTCTTCACAAATGAGTTCCTCAGTGTCGGTACCCTTACAACCCTTTATGAATCAATATGGAGGAGGATAATATCCTTTCATATAGGGACATGGTGTATACCAGAACCCTTCTTGGCCTGAAATTTCCCAGAACCAGTCTTTCTTGGGACCTTGGTTGCAAATGCCACAACTCACCACTGCTGCTAGTCCAGTCACTGCCAGTCATACTAGAGCTCCATCACCAATCACTACTAGTCATGTTGGAGATTGGTCCATGACCTATGCAAGTCATGTTGAAGACCTTTAACCATCCATTGTTATTCATGCTAGGGGCATCACTCTAGTCACCATGATTCATATAGATATCACATCTCCAACCTATGTACATCATGTGGGCGATGAACCTAGAACCTCTACCAGTCATGCTGAGAGAATGCCACTAGCCATTGTAAATGATGTTGCGGGAATTCATACGATTGAGAATCCTAGACGTGTCAGACATAAGCCCAAATTCCTATGCAGGACTTGTGAAGGAAATCACCTTACTCGTTTTTGTTCTTCTACTACCAGGATACTGGAAGCATGGTTCTCACCTGGGGGCCCTTCGGTTTCTGAGAAGTATGTGGTTTCCCCACATTCCATTTATCCTTTGATTGACATGGCGATCATGCCTATGCAATCATCACCTAACCCCACTCTTATTTTTGAGGGAGGTGCATCTCTTGACCCCGTTGTCTCACATCCTGTTCAACTAGCGGTTGTGTAGATGCAATCTTCGCCCAAAACCACTCCTATTTTTTGGGATGATTCATCTCTTGACCTTATTGTCTTGCATTATATTCAACCAATGTTTGAAGAAGTGGTTGCGCCGATGCAATTTTTGGTCGATCCCTCTCTTCTAGTTCTAGTTATATACCTTCTATACCATATTGTTAGAAGTTTTGGTACTGCACATTCTAAACAAGAGAGAGTTTTACACGCCCCAATTACTCTAAATTCAAGTCCCAAAGAAGTTCCCTTTGACTGGGATGGTCTTGTGGGGTATCCAATGTCTCCTCCTATGTCCTTTCAAGTAAGAGACATTATCCAATATATCATGGAGAAGGTAACCTCTGCTAGCACTTTATCCTCCTCAACTTGGAGAGCTTTGGGTTTTCCCAAACTTGTGTCGAATATTCCTAAGATGTTGACATTTCACAAAAGTCTAGTATGGGAGCTTTGGCCTCCCCCTTGACATGTCACCTATAAGCCTCTCAATGAGTATGATTTAATCTCTTTTCTGACTCGTCTAAAAAGAGAAAATATTATAGAGTGAATTTGTCCTTTTCACACTCGTTAAATTGGACTTGAAAGGTCACGAGTCTTGGTTAATCTATTTTCCTACTCATTTTCAAAAAGAGAAAAGACTGATGAGTAAAATTGTCTCTTTCACACTCGTAAATTGGATTTGAAAGGAAGTTTATTTGGTACAATTTTATCCCTTTTTCAAACCAAGTAGACTAATATTATGAAAAATGACATTTTTGGTCATTAAGTTGTGATTGCATCTCATGCCCTTGCTTTCAATATTGAGCCTATTTCTGGTTCTTTCTTTGAATTATAAACTATTTTCCTCGGCAGTTTTTCATCCTCAACCAAGCAGAGCCTTGTTTATATCCTTCACAAATTGACACCCTATACCCAGGAGGGAACATTCCCCCGAGTGTCCATCTCCCGCATGCACCTCCCTGCATTGAGAATAGGTATGTTCCACTACTGGAATTATTTTTTATTACCTGCAAAACTCATTCCCTTCTCTGTATCATAACATTCAATTGACTATGAAAAAAAAAAAGGCGGACGGGAAGGGAGTATTATCTTATGTTGGTAGTAGTCGTGTCTCCTTTGAACATAGCACAAATTTTTTGAGTCCACTTGTCATCATAATTTTGGGTTTAGCATGACCTTAGGAAGTTGAGATCATTACAAAAAGTTTACTCCCCCGACTAGTTACTCTTCCAGTCCCTATTGAGAATTTGATTGATGCCTCCTGCATCGCATGGCTTCGTCATTGATTCTATGCTACCAAAGTCTTCCATATGTATCATGATCTTGTTCAAAAGATGTATATCAACTTGTGTCAGCCATTCCTCATAAATATTAACTTTTCATGTCATCCATACCCTCAGTTTGTCTCAGAATCACATGAAGCTATAGTCCTATTGCGCATCCTGGTCCTAATTTTCTCATTAGTAGGTAACCTTGAACCTAGCAATCAACATTTCATCAGTGGTCATTGACTGGGTGGTTTTTATTGTGTTCAATGACAAGACATCTATTCACACAGTGGGATTCATGTAGTGTCTTGGATTCCATTAGCCTTATTGGTGGTTTCCTCACCTTTGTCAGTAGTTTTCCTCATTGGATGTTATTCAAAGGATATTTTTCGTGTACCGCTTTCACCTGGCACATGCGAAAGACACATAGGTTCATTGGTTCTTGAACATGTTCTTCATTCAATTTCCTCCAAATCATCAAGCTCCTGCTTTGTGCCTCATGTTGAATCATGAGAGATGCCTTAATGCTCTCCTTTCAACAGGTCTCCTTCCATCAACTTCAACTCATCTATTCTGGAGACAAGACCTAGAGTCCTATGAGTATCTAAATGCTTGCAGTCATTAGTGGCAAGTTCTCTCACCATCGACAGTTGGGAATATATCAATGTCTCATGATCAATGGATTCTTCAAGTGTTCAACCCTGACTCCTTTATTCACACTTGTAAGAATGTACTCAATGCCTTGACACATAATTTAATCATCGGTAGGTTGTCTCACATTTTTTAATGGTACACCTTAGTGACTGGTAATAAAATGAATTCTCATTGTGTTGTAACTCAACTCCTTTATCCACATGATGTAGAGTTGCACCTTTGGCAGATTGTGTAGAAGACTTGAAGACATCAGTTTATATTTGCAACTTTCCTGAGTTGTTGCTACCTATTCATTGGACCAGTACCTGTGTAGCTTTAGTGACCATGGGAGATCAAATTGTACTCCATTATATACAGATATTTGTTTGAAGATTGGTTGTTTTTATTGATGTTAACCCTAGTCATGGGTTTTTTACTGTAAGATTGATAAAGGTATTTGGACATGAAGGACAATGCACATGCATATACAAAACCCATGAATGTATAGTATACATCATGTTGTTTCCAGTAGTATGTGGCATGTCACGTGGATCCTCATGGTTGAGGAGAAATGAATTTTTGAAGATGACAAAGTGAATTGAAGAAGGAAGTACATGTAAGCCCTGAAGATAATTAAAGAAAATAATTAGAAAATAAGAAAGTGTCAGATCAGACCTAATGTTAAAATGAACTGACATAAATGGTATAAGTAAACATAATTATACATTCATTTTATACAAGTCTAATTTAAGAGGAAATAAGAAGAAAAGAAGGCTGGATTTCAAGGGAGGATGAAGTCTTTTGGTGATGTGTTCTAAGGTATGTTGTTTTCAAGTCATCTTACCATTTTTTCTATAAATTTTTTTCTAGAAAAATTCAGATCGTGAAATCTCTATGGTAGTGAGAGGACATATCAAGGTACCTCTGGTAAAAATTTCAGCTCTTGATTCGCTATAATTATGGAGATACACTCTATGGAAGATAGGGCTTGTGACCAGTCCCGAAGCTAGTCAATAAACATGTGTTCCGGGTAAAACAATAATAACTTATTCATAAAGAATCCAAATGAAGTGGGACCACTTCCATTGGAAAGAGTATGAACTTTAGTTTCTTTTTTATGAGTTTCAGAATTGGATGTTAAATATTGAGTGTGGGGCATGCTATACAAGTTGGGTCTTCTAAATAGACCAGAATTGAATAAAGTCTACCATTCTTTCTATAACCTCTTTTGGGGGAGGATTCAAGGAGTGAAAATTGGAGGAGTTTCATAGAATACATTGAGTAATATTATCTACA
>JZKD02S1679695.1:1145344-1176526 GCA_000966675.3 Picea glauca | reverse complement strand
GCTTCCTTCTAGTTGGTGCTAGAGAAACCAAGGAGTTGGTGCTTCCTTCTAGTTGGTGCTAGAGAAACCAGGGGGTTGGTGCTTCCTTCTAGTGGGTGCTAGAGAAAACAAAGAGGTGGTGCTCTCAGCAAGTTGCAGCTTGCACAAACAGAGGTTGTAGCCTCACAATGAGTTGATGTTCATATGTATGATAATGTAAAGAATGTAGAAAATACTTATCATATAAAGAAAAAGAGGTTTTCAGCCTGTATGGGTTTCCTCGGGAATTATTTGTCTCTGTTTTTCTCATATATGTGACTGATGTTGAATGTGCCTTTGTTTATTTCCCATTATTGTGATCATCATTGAGTGCCCTGTAAAGATTTTAAAAGAAGCATAATTGTTTAAGCACGGTAACAACTGATTCACCCCCCCTCTCAGTTGTCCAACAATATGAAATTCTTCCTGATGTGTCATGATTGAATTATGACCTTATACAAAATCCTGGGCCTCATGCCGATGGAATCATAGGCTCTAAAAATGCTAAGTCTATAGACTTGGTGATGAGCCAGTTGAAGGATTTGTCTCTAAGCCAGTCTGTAGCAAGAAAAATTTCGTATTCATCCTCCACTCCCACTCATTCAACAGATGTGCATTTTGTACAGTTGTTGACCAACCCAAATGGTAACGAAAAACCAGGTGGGAATAGAAAGAAAGGAAAAGGTAATTGTTGGCCCTCTAACAAATTTTGAGGAAATGTTGGTCATGTTTGACCATTTTTTGGACTTCGATAGGTTGGTCAAAGATAGAGCACCCAAGAAAAGAAGAGATCGAAGGATCTCTCCCATATTTGCAGGATTTTTGGGCTTTTAGGGTTTACGTAATGGGTATGGGATGTCGACCCATGGGTTTACCCATGCTTAGGACTTTTTGTAATGTATAAATGAGTAGCGAGGCGATGTAAGTAAGAGAGTAATTGTCTTAGTGAAAGAGGTCATTGGCTTAGTGAACAACTAGAGTATGTTAAGACTTGCAAAGCTAAGTGCAAGTGATTGTAAGAGGCTTTCTGCACAGACTATGTAAGGCTTTGTGCCATGACCTGATTTTGCGGAAGGTGGATCTAGTGCATTGTGTACAGATCACTTGTCCAATGTAGAGTGATCTCTGTGGATTTGTGCCTATAAGAAGATTGAAGGAGACTAATAAAGAAGAAGAAGAACTAGTGGATGTAGCCCCACATTTGGGTGAACCATGTATATCCTGTGTCGATGTGATTTGTGCTATGTTGTCCATGTTATTTATGTATCTATTTTCTTAGTGCATTTTTCTTGATGTATGATAGATATATTTATGAATTCTTAGTGCTTTATGATGTGTATTAATGTTAGATTTGAGCTTATGCTATGTGTTAAGAGGTTGTAAGGGTTATATATTGTGTTTATATGTAATTAGAGTTAGTCTGTCATGTGATTAAGAAACAAAACTTAATACATATTGTTGAATAAGTGCTTTGTTAACTGTTGTAATGACAGATCTGTGTCCCAGCTAGGTTGTAGACACCTGATTCCTGCAACCCCCCGTGCCTCTACCTCGGGTGAGACTTCATTTGCTTCGCAAGTGTTTCCAAAAGGGACGATACTTAGGGTTTTGTTGGTGCATTGTTGAAGGTTGAACCCTGGGTATGCCCCTGTGCCAAAAAATGGTTCCATTGTCGGGACCTGAAACTGTGATTGCTAGGAACTAAAGAAAATAGAAAGCTCTGTGCATAGATCTATTGATGTAGTGTGCAATATTCTACTTGATTTGTGAATATCTGTGCTAAGAAAGAGGCCCGGTCTGAAGAAAAGAGGTAAGATCATAAATATTTGTGCTATGGGAAAGGTAAGATAAGTGGAAATATTTTCTATGAAAGTATGGATTTAGGTATGTTTGATAGATTATGTACTAGTCTGAAAACTAGGGAACAACTAGAAGAAAGAAGATTTGATTTGAATAAATTTGATAGAGATAGTGAAAGATATGTTATTCCTATTCATAAAAAGAATTTTTGGACAAATAAGTGGATGTAGGAACCTATAAAGAATTTTTGCAGATTGCAGGTCCATCACAATGATCCCAGTGTGCAATATAGGAAAGGTTGGGGATCGTTTAAAAGGAAGAGAGGATTGACATTGTGTTATAACTGCAGAAGACCGGGACATCTTGCTATGGAATTCCCTGGTGTAGGTCTTGTTTGTCTTTGTTGTAAAGATGTTGGTCATGAGGTTTTGGATTACCCTAGAATGATTTCCAAAGTTGAAAATATGAACATGAGACAAGAAAACTATGAAGAAGGTCAAGAAACTAAGGATATGTTAAAAAACCAAAAAGAATCGGAGACTATGTTATTGCATATAAAAGAAACATTGAATGATCACAAAGACATTAGTTTACCAGAGACATTAAAAGAAAACCCGTGCATAGAAACAAGAATAGGATACTTCGACATAGACTATGTCTTGGATGAGGAAACAAAGGTCAATATCATTCTAGAAAGCACTTGGGAAATTTGGGGAAGGCCTACTATGATTCCTTCATTGGGAAGGATAGGATTGTTTAAAGGGAATATGATAACCCTATGTGGAAGAGTTATTAATGTACCTATGATGGCTCATGGATCATTGACCGAAGAAGAATTTGAAGTTATTAATTTTGTTGAGAACAACGCCCCTTTTGCACTTTTTCTAGGAATGAATTGGGTTGAGAAAGATCAGATCCAAAGGAAAGAAGAGGAAGAAGCCATAGAATAGAAAAAGAAAGAATTAAGGGAATTCATAGCTAGAAAAATAAAGCAACTAATACAAGAACAAGAGGACAAGTCGAAGCAACAGAAGGCAAGAGAGTTATATGTCGAAGTTGAAAGAACCTAGTAAGGCTTGAAGAACCTGCCCATATAGGAAAGAAGTGTATCCACTGCAGAAATAGTAAGAGAAGAGGTATTACCCTTTAAACCTTTGGAATACCCTCGATAGTGAGAAGTTACTATGCTAAGAGAAGATAAGAATAAGAATGGAAAGAGGAATCCAGAAATTCAAATCATGGGAATGAATGAAAGAAAGCTCAATAAGAGGAAAGCAAAGTTAGAAAAACTGCATGAAGTTCCAAAGAAGACTTCACAGAAGGCAGGCTTGCAGAACTTGAACCTTGTCAGAATCACAAAAAAACAAAGAATGGAACTTCGCCACGACGAAGCTCTATGACCGTTGGAGGCGACCTGACCATTAGAATGATGCTCCGGAATAGTTAGAAACATAGTTATTTCCAGAAATATCTCCCTTGGACTATTGAGACTGTGCCATAACGGATGGATTCGTATTGATTAAGGAATTTCTACCTGTTGAAGGAATCCGTTACGACATTGCTTATTTAATCCATCGAATGTCGCACTGGGACCACTTTTTGCAAACCAAGATATCCAAGCTAACAGAGAATTGATCACATACTACACTGTGTTGTCTAGACCTCGCCATATGTTTGATTTCCTTATCTATATATTCTCCTACCCAAGTTAATTGATCACGCGTGTGCATTTCGGGCGAACGTAGCACAATAGAGAATTCTATGGAGGAGATATTAATAGACCTTATGGTTGATAAAGTCATGTATGTAGGAATTCAGGCATCATAGACTGGAGTATTTCAAGCATCCCCCTTGACTGCATGCCATTCTAGCTGAACCACGTTTGAGAAAAGAAGCAAGCATCACGACATTCTAGTGAATTCGATGTAGATCTCGTCAGTCTTGCCTAACTACATCCCGCCTTTGGCTAGAGAGGTTAGTCGTGACAACATCCCGCATGATTTTGAATACATTATCATCACTGCGTACCTCTCGAAGGGGATACATGTAGTCGAACCACAGTTGGGACTGATCTCAGCTCTCAATATAAGTGACTTTAACCTTAGAGACCGAAATAACTATGTGATGCTTGCACCGCATCGGTACCTGACGAAGATGACTGGGAAGAAGCCCAATATAGTTTCCCAGTTGTGGACTAAGGAGATTGCGAGATTGATGATCCTAAATGTAATAAATATACCCACTTCGGAAGACATCATGAGGTTAATGTGTGCATTAAACTCCTCTTCTAGTGCTACCATGGAGGGTATATTTGGTTGGATAGGCACATCACTATGGATCCAATGTTGATCCACCTGATCACTGGATTGAACATGTAGAGACCAGACCCTCAAAATTTCTACCCAGGGAAGACATCAGATCGCTCCTTGGAATAACGCATCAAGGAGGGGTATGGAAATGTGGAGAAGGGGAAGTGAGGCTACAAGGTAGCCTCCATCCAGGATGGAACAATGTGCCTAGATTGTCAGCTGATAGCGGGAAAGACCGTAAAAAAGAACCATCCTATGCTATTCATAGGGTTCATAGTCGACCTCACAGGGAAGTGTTTCAAAGGAATAAAAATGAATTGGGCGAGCTACCTCATCAATGGGTTAGAGAAGTAATGTCACGAAAAAGAAGGACCAAGGATACAACTTTCACTTCATTTGGTTGTTGATTCTCATTGCATTTGTCGCTTCAGAGATGCCGGAGGGAGTGACATTCCTAGAAGTGAAGCCATCAAATCCATTGGCTGCGAGGTTCATTACCTTGTTGTATATGAGTGATATGGTGAAGAAATGACAATCAAATGCGATGTTCCACTCCTACTACCTACATCTCAAGTGCACCATTGAATCATTCCCTCAAATGACCCCAAACACCTTACGTACATACAGGTTGTTAGTGAAGTTTCACGTAGACTAACACTTCATTTACATCACTGCGTACAAGGACAAAAGTAAGGAGGAGTTGCAGTCTTACTATAAATTTATTGACCAAGATATGGAGGAGATAACCAAGGAATGGACAGCTAAATTCCTTGTAGCGGTGAAGGATGCAGAACTCTCTGACCCTGACATCATCAGAAGTCCTTTGGTCACCTAGACTGAGTATGATGGATAGAGTAGCACAAAGAAAAAGGAGGAAGTACAGGACATAGAAAACGAGGAGAACGACAAGGCATCAAAGGAAACTGTGCCTGACATACCTGTAGGAGGAGGAGTAAATCGAAGTAAACCAAGAGGAGGAATGGGAAGAATACAAGTAAGAAAAGGGTGAAGTGACACCACCAAAGGATTTCCTTACAGAGGCTGAGACATGAAAGAAAAGGAAGGTTTCTCCGTAGAAACCCTTAGCATGGAAGAAGACCTGAGACAATAAGCCTCAATCACAAAATGTTCTCATAGTGGATGATATCCAGTTCATCATCACAGTTGTAGAAGACACCTCAGAGGATATCCTACAGAGACATGAAGCGAAGCAAGAAACATTGTACAACATAATCGAGAAAGAACTGAAAGACATCTAGGAAGCTATCCAGTCAAGCTGCACAATGTCTACTACGCCATCTTCAACAAAGAGTGTATAAATGGGGGATGAGCCCACCCAATTATGTAGATTAGCAAATGCAACAAAGACTTGACTTCATTGAGCCCAAGAAGAAAAGGAGCAGGCAACAGAGGCCTTGAAGTAAGAAAAGGAGGAGGCCTTAGAGAAACTTCAGGTTGTGCAGTAAGAGAAAGATGACCTTAGGTTTAAGTTCAAAGGGGACAAAGAGAAGATGCAAAAAGAAAAAGTCCAGTTGCTTGCAGAGTAGACTGTGGTCAGAGAGGCAGTAACTAGAGTGCTTATATATATGTCAGGTTTGGCACAGGAGGAACCATATTCTATTGATATGCATGTGGGGAAGCTCACTGAAGCCATTCAACAACTTCAAGCAAGAGTAACAGAGTTAGAAATTCAAGAAGTGCCAAACACTCTGCTAGAAGTACGATATCAGAGGGAAGAAACCACCAGGAGTACAGTAGAGAGAATCATGGTGTTGACATTAGAATGTAAGAAATTGAGTGATCGTAGTGTGCAGACCTATGAGTTACTTGCAGAAGATCCAGAGTTTAGGAGATTGTAAGCATAGCTCTAGGAGGCGAAGCAGTAGGCCTCCACTAAACAATCATATATGGAGTTTCTTACTATATTTGAGAAGATGAAGAGGTCTCAAGAGTAGCATGCAGTTTAGCAGCAGGTCACTGCCATCCAAAGCAGAGTTATGGAGCTCACACAAGGACTCTAGTCGATGCAGGATGAAGCCTGCACACTTTTTGAAGAGATCAAGGGACAAGGCTTACATTTGGAACATGTGGGCTCAAAAGTAGAACAATGCCTGGAAGGGCCTTTCACCGAGAAAGTAATTCAGGAATTCTCTGAGCAGGAGGCTCTAGCAAAGTAGCAGTTTGAGGCAACTTGAATTAATCGTGAGGCATTCAAAGCAGATTTTTCAATATTGGAGTGACTCGGGATGAGTCACAGGTTAGTGTTAGGGGCCTGTTAGCCCTCGACCAAGTTTTGAGGAAACGTTGGTCGTGTTTGACCATTTTTGGGACTTCGACAGGTTGGTCAAAGATGGAGTGCCCAGGCAAAGCGAATATCCCAGGATCTCACCCATTTTTATGGGATTTTTGGGATTTTAGGGTTTACATAACGGGTATGGGATGTCGACCCATGGATTTACCCATACTTAGGACTTTTTGTAATGTATAAATAAGTAGTGAGGTGATGTACGTAAGAGAGTAATTGGATTAGTGCAAGGGGTCATTGGCTCAGTGCATGACTAGAGTATGTTAAGACTTGCAAAGCTAAGTGCAAGTTATGTAAGAGGCTTTGTGCATAGACTGTGTAAGGATTTATGTCGTGACCTGATTTTGAGGAAGGTGGATCTAGTGCGTTGTGCATAGATCACTTGTCCAGTGCGGAGCGAGCTCTGTGGCTATGTTCTTGTAAGAATATTGAAGGAGACTAATAAAGAAGAAGAAGAGTTGGTGGACGTATCCCCACACTAGGGTGAACCACGTATATCCTGTGTCGATGTGCTTTGTGCTATGTTGTCCATGTTATTTATGTGTATATTTTCTTAGTGCATTATTCTTGATGCATGATAGATAGATCTATGCATGATTAGTTCTTTATGATGTGAATGAATGTTAGATCTGAACTTATGCTATGTGTTAAGAGGTTGTAAGGGTTAGATATTTTGATGATCTGTAATTAGGGTTAATCTGTGGTGTGAGTAAGAATCATAACTTAATACATATTGTTGGCTAAGTTCTATGTTAAGTGTTGTAATCATAGATCGGTATCCCATATAGTTTGTAGACACTTGAGTCCTACAACCCCCCCTGCCTCTACCTTGGGTGAGACTTCATTTGCTTCGTAGGTTTTTCCGAAAGGATTGGTATTTAGGGTTTTGTTGGTGCATTGTTTAAGCGTTGAACCCTCGGTCTGCCCCTGTGCGAACAATAATAATCGTAAGGATGGGAGAAATAATAAAAAATACAAGGACAACACTAACAATGATATATCGAATAATAATGTTGGTGAGGGAAAGAAAGAAAAATAGAAGGTGAAGTTTCCTTTTAAACGTTTTAAAGATGATCACCTTACCCACATATTCCCTAAACTTGAGAAGCCTCGAGGATATTATCTCAACTGCCTGTTGTGTTGACCAATCTGTTTCCACATAATCAACACATGGATTCAGGGTCCTCTAATACTAGAAATGCATCGAGTGGGACTCAAAACCCCTCGACGCATGAAGATGATCATATATGTGTAATATGGTCAAGTATCATATTGATGTAGCCACTCAAACTTTTGATTACGGTTCTTCAAATATTGTTGTAGGTACAAAGTCTCCCCCAACTTTGGAAACACCTTTGCAGATCAAAAAGCCAGAGCCTCTGCCTCATATTCTAAAAGGAGTATTGAAATTATCTACCCACAATCCTAATGCCAGATCTTCCCAAAACTATTCGATTTTCGAAGATATTGGTCAAACCCCTTGTGCAATGTTGGCTTTGGTGGTGTTCTAGACGTGTCCTTCACAAAGGAACACCTTGTTATCTGCATTAGGATATCTAAACCCATATGTCTCAAAGGTTATTAAGTTTGACATCACAGATGTTAATCTTCTCTTGCCTTACCACGTGGCCTTTAAAATCCATGTGGATTACACAAAATATACAACCAAATTCAATATAAGTGATGAAGGTGTTGCAATGTGCGTGATGTACCTAACTTGTTGGAAATCCATTGGCTCTTCGACTCTCTCTCAATCCATGACTATGTTGACCACATTTGATGGTAATTCATTTCAACCCCATGAAATGCTTCCCTCTTTTCCAGTCCATTTAGGTGGAAAGCTTGTGGAGGTTGATGTCGAGGTGGTTGATGCACCCCTTGACTATAATTTACTATTAGGAATTAATTGTACTTTATGTTTTCCTCATGAAGGGAAAATTGTGATGATTGATCAGTTGTCCTTTGTGCATGCTAGTTCTAATGCATCAGTTAGACCTTTGATCCATGTGATCGAAAATTATGAGTTTAAAAATGAGGATATTGGTGTCAGAATTTATTCTTCTCTCATGGGTACCTTTGATTTCATGGCACAAATTCATCACATTTTTTTTATTTCTAGTAGGTCTTCATTGTTAATGAGGTTCATTCCTTTCTGTACTTCGTATTTCAATGATCCTTGGACCCTACCTTCCCCGTCCATGTCATGTGAAATTCAGTCACACATTGGGATGGAAATTCCACTGTCAACGACAGAGGTTGCATATCAAGCTATTATTAACACTACTGCTCACCCATATCCTATCTCCTCACAAAAGGAAGAGGAGGATATTGTTATAGAGCCCGTATGGGCCACCCAATTGTATTGTTCACATGATTTCCTTGATGATAATTTACCTTTGGATGAATTCATCTAAGAGGCCATGAATGGTCCCGATACGCCATGGGACGATATGCATCATTGCTCTTACTTCCTTCAAGAGCTTGTTAGGGTAGAAGAAGATGACTCTATATCTACCTTGAGTGAGATTGTTTTTCACGTTGTGGTTCCACTAAATACGCATCGTGTTTATGACAAAGGAAACATGGTGAATATTTCTCCTACCGTCACAATTGACATCTCTCGAATTACTGAAAAAATTGAAAACATATATATTGGCGCAGATTGTTATCCTAAAGAAATTTAGATCTACACTGATCTCTTCAAAGAATTTCATGATGTATTCACCCGGTGATACGAAGAGATGCTAGGAATAGACCCTAGCATTGTTGAACATGAGATCAATACTTATCTAGATGGTATACCTGTTCGACAATGCCTCAGAGATGTTAATTCTAGGAAGGCCCCTTCTATTAAGGAAACGGTAGAGAAGCTACTTAATGTTGTTTTCATCTACCCGGTTCCCTTGAATGAATGGGTACCCAACCTCGTTATCATGAATAAGAAACAAGGTAACATCCACATATGTATGGATTTTCAAGACCTGAACAAGGCTTGTCCTAAAGACAAATTTACGACTCCTTTGATCGATCAAATTATTGATGAGTACATGGGAAGAAAAGTTTTTTCTTTTATGGATGGATTTTCAGGATATAATCAAATTCAAATCAAACCTAAGGATCAACACAAGACAAAGTTTATTTTTCCTTGGGGTACCTTTGCATAATAGAAAATGCCTTTCGACTTTCAAAACGCCGAAGAAACATTCCATTGTGCTATGACCTTTAATTTTCATGATATCAAACATATTATCGAAGCTTATCTTGACGATCTCATTGCCCACTCTCGCAAGAGAGTATATCATTCCACTCACCTTCAACTAGTATTTGAGAGATGTTGTTATTATCGCATCTATTTGAACCCTCAAAAGCATATCTTATGCATCAGGTCTGGCCTTCTTTTAGGATTCTTAGTCTCTGATCATGGGATGATGGTGGATCCTATGAAGGTTAAGGCAATAATTTGATTGCCTTTCTCGCACAACATTCTACAACTTCAAGGTTTACAGGGGAAGGATAACTTATTTCATCGGTTCATAGTGAACTATGCCAATTTAATTACGGGTTTCATGCATCTTTTGAAGAAGGACACTCTGTTTATATCCGATGAGTGAGCCCAAGAATCCTTTGATTTTATTAAGAAATCCTTGGTATTGACACCTCCACTGAAACCTACAGACTACAGTAGAGACTATTTTCATTATATCGTTGCATCCTAAGGGACGGTTGGTATGGTCCTGGTTTAGAAGGAAGATGAGCTCCATGAGCACATTGTCTACTATCTTAGTCAAAACTTAGTCAATCCTTAAATTAAATACTCTCACATCGAGAAGCTATCCTCGACCATCGTACATGCAGTTCAAAGATTACAAAATTATATATTGCTCTGCAAAACTACCATAGTTGTTGATATGAATCCATTTTTATATGTCCTTATGAAACGTATCATAGAGGGGAAATACAATAAATGGATTTTTAGTTTTCAATAATTTGATCTCAATTTTTCATTGGCAAAGTCTAATAAATCGCTAGCTTTTTCCGAGTTTATATGAAAATTCCCTCGACTAGATGAGGACGTTATTCATGATGATTCATTTTAAGATGAACATATATTCCTTATCTCTTCTTCAGACCCCTGGTATGGAGAATTTTGTCACAGGGGCAGACATAGGGTTCAATGCTCAAGAGCGCACCAAAAAAAACCTAACTACCGGCCCTTTCGGCAACACCTGTGAAACAGATGATGTTTCACCCGAGGTAGAGGCAAGGGTGGCTGAAAGACTCCAATGTCCACAACCTTAGTTGGGACACAAATCTGTGATTACAATACTCTACTAGAACACTTAGCAGTTACAGTTCATTAGTATTTAACCAATATCTACTTCGCAGATAAAACCCTAATCACAGAGCATTGCAGTATTCACCCAAATCTAGTATATTCGAGCACTAAGAACATTCACATAAGTTAGATCTAGAATTCATTCATATTATTTAGAACTAACCTATCATGTCAGATTCATCTAATCATACATCTGTGTATTAAGCATTAATCATTTTAACAATGAAACAACCATACTACACAAAGAAACCATAACAAAGGATATACGTGGTTCACACCCAGCTTGTCGCTATGTCCATCAAATCTTCGTCTTCTTTATTATATTCTATCAATGTTCTTACATGCACAGATCCACAAAGTCCTACTCCACATAGGACATGAGATCTGCACGCAATTCACCAGATCCTCCTTCCCTGATCTATGTTACAGCACAAAACCGATACTCAATCTATTACAGTCACTTGAACTTAGCCTTGCATATCTCACGCTACATGCACAAAGTATGTACAACTATCACTTGCACTTAGCACTTAGCATTACAAACTTGCGCTCCTTTACTTACATCGCCTACATTTCTATTTATACATTACAAAATGGGCCTAAACATGGGTAAACCCATGGGACGACATCCCCATACTCATTACATAAGTCCAAAACCAAAAAATACCTAACAAGGGGCCAATATCCTGCGATCTCTGCTTCGACTTGCATTTCACCTTCGACAGCCTGTCAAAGTCCCAAAATAGTTCATAAGTGACCAAGGATCTCCAAAACTTGGTCAAGGGCCAATAGGCCCCCAACACTCACCTGTGACTCGGCCTGAGTCACTCTGGTATGGGTAGCTCTTCTTCAAAATCCTCGAGCTTGGCTCGAGCTGCTTTGACCTTTTGTTGTGACAAGGCTTCCTGCTTGGTGAACTCTTGGATAACTGCTTCATTGACAAGTCCCTCTAAGCATTGTTTGACTACAGCGATGACTTTTTCCAGCTCTTCTCCTCATCCTTCAATCTCCTCAAACAATTGGCATGCTTAATTCTGGACTGGTTGGAACCTCTGAGTCACTTCAATGACTTTGATCTATATGGTGTGGACCTGTTGTTGAGTAGTGCGATGTTCCTAGGATTGCTTCATCATTTCAACTATGTCTATACTATCGTTGCTTGTTTCTTTGCCACTTGGAGCTCTGACTCCAGTGCCTTTAGTTCAGGGTCTTCAATGAGTTGCTCGTAGGTTTTTTCACTTCTACTACTGAGTTGTTTACATTCTAGAGTGAATTCGATGATCCTTTCAACTGTGCTCTGGGCAGTGGCTTCTCTTTGATATCGCATGTCCTGTGGGGTACTTGGCACTATTCATATTTCTAGGCCTGTGATTCTCTGTTGAAGCTATTGGATAGCTTCCACAAGCTATGCTACTTTCTACTCCACTGGTTCTTCCACCTTTTTATCTAAGCCTTTCACAGAGAAAAATGCCCTGTTGACTACTTCTTTGACTCTGATCTATTCTACGAGCAACTACTCTTTCTCTTGCTAGACCTGCGCTCCCTCCTATTCAAAATTGGTGTGGAGGTTATATTTCTCATGTTTCACAACTCAGATTTTCCTTACCATTTCCTCTTCTGCTTGCTTTAGGGCCACTGTGGCCTATTATTTCTCTTCTTTCACTTGACGAAGGCGAGCTTCGATCACATCAACTATTCTATGGAGTTGGGAAGGATCATCTCCTAAATATGGTTCTTTTGATGGTGGGGGTGCAGTGGATATTGTGCGGTTGGAGTGAAGGTCATGTTGTACCCCTCATAGTTCTGTCTCAATTTTTTCATGCATGGTTTCTTGCTTGGCTTCAGTGTTCTGCATAATATCCTGTGAGGCATTTGATATGGCTATGATGATGAATTCAAATTCATCGAGCTTGAGCATAGTATGCAACTTAATCTTGGTGGATTTGGATTTCTTTCGTGAGGTAGGTTTCATGGGAGAAACCTTTCTTTTCTTAGAGGGATCAACCTCATCAACAGGATCCCTAGGCGGTGTTACTTTGTCTTGCATTTGTTGATCATCTTTTCCATTGGTCTTTTCTTTATCTATTTTGTCATCACTTCCTCATTCCGGTGATTCTGAAGTAGTTTCATCTGATGCCTTGCTCAGGTTTTGTACCTCTTCAATTGTCTTATTTCTTTTGGTTCCAGGTGTATCGTGTTCTTCATGAGTGGCCTCCGAGCTGCCAATTAGTTCAGGATCAGACATTTCTATAGGGTCAACAAGGATAAGGAGCTCTGCAGACCAGTCCTTAGTTATCTCTTCAAGGTCCTCTTCTGTGAGCTTATAGTATGAATGAAGCTCTTCCTTATGCTCATCTGCGCATGTAGTGACATGAATAAAGTGTCAATCTATGCAGAACTTCATGAGGGGTATGAATCGGTGTAGGGTGTTCGACATCATGTGAGGGACATCCCTAATAGCCCTCTTCAACTAGGGATAATATGTGTGAAATATTGCATTCAATTGCCACTGTTTTCCCATATTGTTCGAGTACCAGAGCATGGTGAACTTCACAATGAGTGGTTATAACGACTCAATGTCCTGAAAGGTCGCACCTTCTGGCATCTCCCAAGAAGTAAACTCTATGAGGATTAGTATCCAGCTAAAATGGGACTCGTAGCCTTGATCCTGAGATTTGCGGCAATCCAATTCGAGTTGGTTGTCTAAGTACTTCACCCAATTCATTTGGAGTCCTTATACACATTTTTCGGTGAGGTCAACAATGAACCCTATGACCTGCATAAGTCTTCTCTTTCTCACCATCTTTCCTGCGATCAGTTGGCAAGCCAGGCACATTGCACCATTCTAGATGGAAACTACCTTGTATCCTCGTGTCCCCTTTTCTACATTTCCATATGTGTCTTTAATCCTCTTTTCTAGTGCGTGATCTGTAGCCTTCCCTAGGTAGAAGTCTTGTGGGTCAGGCCCCTGCAAGCTCAATCTGATGATCCTATGGATCAACATTAGATTGACTATGATGCATCTGTTTATCCATAGATAGTCGTCGTGGTAACAAGATAGTAGGAGATTGATACATGGGTTAACCTCCTGGTGCCTTCCAAAATGTGGAATCTTCATCACATTCATGATGGTGGACTGCGTGAGGTTCATAGTCCATGGTTGGGGGATAATTTTCGAGTTCTTCCCCTTCATCCTAGTCAAGTATTTGTGAGGAGTGAGCATACTGTGCTTCTTGTGGTCTCCTAGGTTGAAGTCATTGAATTTCAATGTCATGATTTTATCCTGCTACATTATAATTGCATGTATCCCCTTTGGGAGGTATACAGTAACTAGGGTGTAATCAAAGTCTCTTGGGACACTGTCACAACTCACCACGTTGGCCAGAGGAGGGATGTAGTTAGGAAGGATAGTCGGGATTAACTTCGCATTCGCCAAGTCATCTCGATGCTTTTTTCTCTTCTTTGGTGTAGCTTGGGATGGCCCAGATCAGGGAAAACTCAATCGGGAGGCTTGCACTCCTCGCATCGATGAAGCCTGAATCCCTACAGACATTACTTTCTCAGCCATTTAATCAATTAGAAATTCTTTGACCGACTTCTCTATGACACTGATTTCTTCTGACATGCACGCTCACGATTGGATAACTCAGGTGGATGAATGGGTGCTCAAAGAAATAGAACATGTGTCGATCTCAGTAAACACAATGCAGTAGCAATGAGTTGTCTTACATAAAATTTGCAAAAGTGTTCTTGTTTCAATAGTCGACGAAATAAGTAGACAACGATGTAATGGGTCTTCTCCAACGAACAAGAGGCCTTCATAAATGCAGTTATGTCCATTGCGGCGCGGTCCCAACGGTATAAAGACGAGATTTCCATTCATAACTGTTGTTCTAACCATTTAGGGGTGTCAGTCTAATGGTCATAATCCCTTCAATAGCTATATTGCTTCACCATGGTGAAGTGCCATGTTGCGATGTTATGATATCGCGATGAAGTTCCAGTTTTGCAAACCTTCCTTCTCTGAAGTCCCCTCTAGAACATTATGCAACATTGCTATCTTCTTACTATGATTTCTAGCCTTCTTCCCTGTGATCTTTGTCTCGGCATTTCTCTTTCCATTCTAATTCTTATCTTCTTTTGGAATAGTAACTTCACACTGTTGAGGTTCTTTCATAGGGTTAGAGAGTAATACTTCTTATTTGTCTAGGGTAGGTGCTCCACTCTTCTGTGAGTCTTCTTGTGTTCTTTCAACTTTGACATCCAATTTTCTAGTCCTAAACAACTTCAATCTGTTCTCTTGTTCTGCAATCAAGTGTGCTATCCTCCTAGTCATGAAATCTTTTAATTATTTCTTTTTATGTTCTAGGGATTCCTTTTCTTTTCTTCTGGTCTGATCCTTCTCAATCTAGGTTTTTCCTAGTAACATAGCAAATGGGGTGCCACTCTCAATAAATTTAACAACCTCAGAATCTTCCTCTGTCGAAGTTCCATGAGCACTCATATATATCTGGGTGAGTCTTCCACATAGGGTTATCATATTTCCTATGAATAATCCTATTCCTCCTAATGAAGGAATCATAGAAGGCTCACTAAAATTTCCCAGGTTCTTTCTGTCATGATATTCACCTTTGTTTCATCATCTAGAACACAGTCAATGCCAAAGTCTCCTATTCTTGTTTCTATGCACTCTTTTTCTTTGAAGATATCTAATAAGTTGATATTTTTGTGATCATTCAGGTTTTCTTTCATTTGTAGCAATAAATTCTCTGATTATTTATGGGGTTCTGCCATGGTCTTAGTTGCTTGATGTTCCTTAGGGTTTTCTTGTCTCATATTCATTCTTTCAACCTTAGCAATAATTCTAAGGAAATCCAAAACTTCATGGTCCATTGATTTACAACAAATACAACTAGGTCTTTTGCAACTATAACAAAGGGTTACTCCTCTTTTTCTCTTACATGATCCCCAACCTTTCCTTTAGTACACACTAGGGTCATAGTAGCTAATCTACAAAAAAATATTTCTAGGATCCTGCATCCATTTGTTAGTCCAAACATTCTTTCTATGCATAGGAATAACATATATTTCAACATTTCTATCAGATCTACTCATATAAAATCTTCTTTCTTCTATTTGTGCCCTAGTTTTCAAGCTAGGACAAAATTTATCAAACATACCTAGATCCATACTTTTGAAGAAAAAATTTCCACTTATCTTACCTTTTCAATCAAAAAATTTCACTGTTCTTACCTTTATTAGAGCACAAATCTTCAAGATCTTACCTCTTTTCTTCATATATAACTTCTCTTCTTAGCATAGAGCTTCACAAGTCAAGTAGAATACTGTGCACTAGGGCAACAGATCTACACACAAAGCTTTCTCTTTTCTTCAATTCCCAACCATCACAGTTTCAAGTCCCAACAATGGAACCATTTGTTGGCACAGGGGAATACCCAGTGTTCAATGCTCAAGAGCGCACCAACAAAAACCTAAATACCGACCCTTTCAACAACACCTGTGAAGAAGATGAAGTCTCACCCGAGGTAGAGGTAGGGGTGGTTGGAGGACTCCAATGTCTGCAATCTTAGCTAGGACACAAATCTATGATTACCATACTCTACCAAAGCACTTAGCAGTTACAGTTCATCAGTATTTAACTAGTATCTACTTCGCAGATAAAACCCTAATTATAGAGCATCGTAGTATTCTACCAGATCTAGTATATTTGAGAACTAAGCACATTCAGATAGGTTATATCTAGCATTCATTCATATTATTCAACACTAAGCTATCATGTCAGATTCATCTAAGCATACATCAATATAATAAGCATTAATCATATGAACAATGAAACAATCATATTGCACAAAGAAACCATAACACAGGATATACGTGGTTCACCCCCAGCTTGGGGCTACGTCCACCAACTCTTCTTATTCTTTATTATCTTCTGTCAATCTTCTTACATGCACAAAGCCAGAAATTCCTACTCCACATAGGACAGGATATCTGCATGCACTTTGCCAGATCCTCCTTCCCTGAGCTAGGTTACAACACAAAGTCACTACTCAATCTCTTACAGTCACTTGTACTTAGCCTTGCAAGTCTCACGCAGCATGCAGAAAGCATGTACAACTATCACTTGCACTTAGCACTTAGCATTACACACTTTCTCTCCTTCACTTACATCACCTAGATTTCTATTTATACATTACAAAATGGGCCTAAACATGGGTGAACCCATGGGCTGACATCCCCATACCCATTACATAAGCCCAAAACCCAAAAATCCCTAACAAGGGTCTGAGATCCCATGATATCCGCTTCGAATTGCGCTCCACCTTCGATAGCCTGTCGAAGTCCCAAAATAGGTCAGAAGTTGTTATCACTTTGTAAATTCCTAGAGGTTGTTTTCAGGTAGAAGAAATTTACTAGAGGTAACCTTATCCAACCAATTTGAAACTGGGAGCTAGTCCTACCAGTTTCAGAGAGGGATCTCTCTGTAATATTTAACTTTGTTTTAATTCAGATATCAGGCTAGTTAAAATATGCAGGGCCAAGTGTTGTGTGTTTTTATAAGATGGCTGGAGGTTTTTACGCATCCATTGGGCTATGGGGTCTATTTTATATAGGTTGAGTTCAAAGAAAATATATACAGATTCTTTTCATAGGGAAGGATAATGCAACTATTCGATTCTTTAGTAATAAAACGATGGTTAGTAGAAAAAGGCGAGATGATTAATTATAACCAAGAAGCATTTAAGAATTTCTTGACTACAATATAAGAATAAAACACTTAGGTCTTTATAAGCTAGAAACAGAGTACGCAGAGGTAAATTCTATAACTTTAAATCCTTTTAAATGACCAGACTAGAAAAAAAAGATGATAACTAGAAGAGATACACATTCGACTGAGAATATAAAACTTCACCAATAGATGACACGCAATAATCCTATGAAACATCTCTTTATATTACTGAAATATCTTCTTGATAAAAATTACAGTTATTACATCTTGCTAGGGCATACAAATCAACCTCCAGTACTTCTACGTTTGAAGTATTTATAATCAAAATTACAAACGACCCTGTCATAAATGATCAGGACGTGGCAGACTTTGAATCTAACTAACTAGCTAACAAGATACAAAAATTTAGGAACTGTCGATGATGTGTCAAATTATTCATGCTGAATCTGGGGAAGTTCGTTGGTGAGTCATCCACATGACTTTGGCTGATCTGATTTTCGACTCAACTTACACACCTCATTTCCTACTCGATCAAATTGCAAAACTCATCCCATCTTAGCTGACTGGGAATGGTGACTTTGAGTAGTCTACGGTATATTTCATCCACTTTTGTGTACTTGCCAAAAGTCGGTTTGATGATGAAAATATACTTGATCTCATGTTGTATGTTGATGTCTGGCTACAAAGTCTCCAAGAACTCTTTTTCCATTATACTGCCTTGTATTCTCGAGAACTTGGAACTATCCTTGGCCATTGTAGCCATCTTCTGCTTGTAGTTTGGAAGGGTCATTGGCTTCTCATTCAGAACCATTAAACCAGGAAGACTTTTTTTTTTTCTGTAGAGCCTCTATCTTGCTGAAAAACCTTTGAACTTCAATGCCCATGTTCTAGACTTTTTCCTCCAACTGCAACATTGGTCCTCTTTTGGTCAGAACCCCCTTAACTTCGAGGATGGTTTCTGTCATGTCTTCGATTTTCAATTCTTCTAGCTCTTCTCTGGTCTTCGAATTAAAGAATCTAATTTTTTCATTGGCTTCAGTGGGCATTTCTCCTAAATCTCCTTTTATTTTGTCAATAACGTGCCTTCTTCTTATCACTAGTTCATTTTGCTCAAACATGATCTGTACCATAGGCCAAATTTCATTTATGGATTTGGAGATATCCATCCAAATATTCTTGTTTGCTTCAACAAGTGTCTTGCCTGCCACTGTTTTCTTTTGCAGCTACTGCAATTCCTGTTTTATCTTTTCTGATGTTTATTTCTCCATGTTGTAGCTGGTCTGGTAAGAAGACTTGAGCTCCTAAAGGGCCTCAACTTCCCTTTTCAGTCTGTTGATTTGTGTTTCTTGTAAGTTCATCTCTTCCATGGACTTTTGCATCTCCATAGTGTTTTCTAGAGATGTCAGTGGGGTGGTTTATAGGATTTTTGTTGTGGTGCTCATTGCTACAGTTGTTGTGCTAACTCTTATGAGGGGAATTTCACTATGTGGAATGACTTCCATAGGTGTTTTCTATTCCTTCTCATTTACCAATCTTTCCATCTCTGTTTCCATCTCTCGTAACTGTGAATTCTACTCCATGATAAACTTGAGCATCTCATCCTTTTCCCCTTTTGTCTCAGCGATCTCCTTGGCTTGTGCATATTCTGTGGGTGGAAATTTCAGTTCTTTTCTTAGATATTCTATATCAGCGTTCTTTTTCTTTAGCAAATCATATGTTCCTTTCACATTCAAAGGATCATACCCAATCTTGACCACCAATTCCTCTAAGGATTGTTTCCTGTTATCCTTTGCAAAAGAGGATAACTTTTCCAGTTTCAACTGGGTATGAACATTGTTTAGAGATACTTGTAATTTTGCAGTTGTAGAGGAAGCATTGGCCAAAGTGGAAAAAACCATTTCTCCAGTCTGTCTGTGTAGATCCATCTGATCATCTGGATGAACTTGTTTGGTATCGAATACAAGGGTTGACCTTTTCTAGTCAGTGATTTCTTTGGGTTGAGGCACCTATGCCTGCAAAAATGCCAGATGCATTCTTCCTTTTTCTATGTTGAAAGATGATAACAATTTGTGTTGTGTTGTGCATGTTTTCTTCCAGAACCAATCATAGGTGCTATTGGTCAGTGTCTGGTTTTTCTTCTTAATTAGATCATATTTTTCAAAAATGTTTAGCTTTGCAAATCCCTATGGAATTTGGGTGGCCACAGTTATATTAGTCTTCTTCTTTGAAGAAGAAGTAGACATTGTCTGGAAGATGATTGAAGGAATTGGTGTAACTTCTCCCTTATCCCCTTTGGCAAAATAAGTATCTTCCTCACCAGACCTGGGAATAGTATGAATGGTATTGGGAGTTTTACTATGTAAATGAAAATCCTCCACTGATACTTCAGTGACCGAAAGAGAGGTATATTTCCTTGGTGTTTTTTCCTTTGGCACTGGTGGAGTGGTAGTCTGTGAAGTCAGGATTAAGGAAGACTGTTGTTTAATGTCTTCCAAGGTGTTCTCTTCCCACTGTGTCTGATTTACATACTTCTCAATTTCCGGTTTGAGTGTGTGAGCATACTGTGCACTTTTGTTTTTAGCTCTCATTTCTATGATGATTCCACTTGGATCATATTACCAAATGAAACTGGTGCTAAATTTCATTTCCTTTAATATATTTTTTGCCTCTTCTCCAGTGGCTCGACTATTGTAGATAAAAGGTCCTATCTACCCCTTAATCCTTAGCTGTTGTTTTTTCTTCATAGATACAAAGTGAATATCATTTGAATTTATCATCTAGCGAATATACTCCAGTGCAAATATCTTCACGGGAAAATATTTGGGAAATTTGTATGGAGCTAACTCACATCCATGCACTCAGATCTCCATGTGACCTTGATAAAGGATCCAGTCTCCTGTCTTTGTGAGGTCCGAGAGGTGTAATATTCTCCGAATCTCTTCTTTTATCCTTGGCTCTAGTATCCCACTGAGAATGCTCACCACCGGATGATAAAACATCTCGATAAATTGTTTAAAACTAAACTCCATGGAATTTCTTCTGAGAAGTGAAGTCCATAGGGCTACTGCCTGTGGTTTTCTATCCTGGTCCATTTTCTTCATAAGGAAGGAGAATTTATCTGCTTGATAAAACATGAACATGTATGCTAGTATCAAGGAATACCAGAACATGCCCTCTGTGGCGAATTTAGAAAGTTGATCATGGATATTCTCTGCTAGGAAAGTGTTGTATTCAAACTAGATGGTGGCCTTTTCCTCAGTCGAGAAAATAGATAGGAACCCCAATATAGGTTCATCTACCCATTCGTATGAAAAGTATCCAAGTAGACAACAAAGTGATGAAATCACTTATTTTCCCTTTTCTGAGAAAGGGAGGAATGATACGAGGGATTTTTCTTAGGGAGCTGAGCATCCTGTGGGAGGAATAGCTCAAAGATATGGGCTCTTTGAGGAAAATACAGGTTTTGGTATAACTCTATTAGTATTTCAAGGTTGAAAGGGGAGGTGGATTCAACTCTAGATATCTGCATCATCTGATCAATGGCCTTTGGTGTGATAAATAAAAGAGTTTGTTCAAAAGAAGAAACTATGGCTCTCTGGTCGGGGAGGTAATGAGCTTGACACTTGAGGGAAAATTCAGGGAAATGATGGACTTGGGGAAAATGATACAGGGGAAAATTTGACTCCCAGAGCCCAAAATCATCGCTTTGATATAGGAATGTGTCTTTAAACCACGACTGCAATTCTGTAAAATCAAATTCACACCTGGTCTCTGAGATCAGATAATATTTGTCTGCTAATGGAATCCGATCGAGATTGATGGGAGGGGGGAGGAATGGATTCTCCTCGACCTCTTCTTTTTTAGAATTTGGCGCCATCGCTTCCAACAGTACATGAAACTAAAACAAAAATGTTAGCGGGTAATGGCTATGGCTGGGTACATGGCTAGATGAATGAGGGGGGGAAATTGGTTGGTGCGCGGAGAGAGTGAACAGTGTGAAAATGGTGGGACAGGGGCTACTTTTCAGTGAAAAGGTATCCATTGGGTGCAGGGGATAGGTCAGCAGGATAACAGATATGTAGCCTGTAATAAATTGCTAAGGAATCCTTAGGAACATGAGGAGGCAGGCGAAGGATGTATGACATGTGTACCTGGGTTATGTGGAGGATGATCATTGGGGGATAAGAGAGAGATACATGACTTGTAACGGGTGGATAGATAAGACAGACGGAGATGGATATTTATATGTGACATCATGAGGTGGTGGTAGTATGTCAGAAGGGAAGAGGTGTGATGCAATAGATTAGCGACACATTGGGATGGGGCCCACTAGGAATAGACACCTCATCCCGGACCGCCCCCCCCACCATTAAAGGAAGAAAGGTACAGGGGGTACATAATCTCCTGTAGAACGTCCATCTGTGCATTTTCAAGATAACCGTATATCTGTGTGCACTTGTTAATCACCATTCCAAACTCCCCCCCCACGGTTAAAGGTAGAATGGTTTGAGGGGTCTAAAATCTCATCTTAGCCGTAGATCTGTGCACCAACAACTCAGTCGTAGATCTTCGTGCAATCTTTAATCTCTGGGAACGATTTAATATGTGCATCATAACTTAGGCTTAGTGATTTTTGTGAGTTTTGTGCGATGCTTCCCTTGCTTTTGTCAACATGGGGTTAGGAAAGCACCTAAAACATCAGAATCATACATTTTCTTCAAACACCATACAAACTTTATTGAAAGAAAAGGTGAGTAGCCTGTGTCCTATCCTACCTACCTACACTTTTAGCCCAGATTAAACTATTGGAATAAGATATTACTCTACACTAGAGTTATTTGATCAAGATTAGACAGTTTCATCAAATTTATTCACTAACTAACCTATCTACTTGGCTAAGATTAAACAGTTTAGCCAAGCTTATTCACTAATCCTATCAACATCAATTCAAAAGGACCTGACCATGTTTAAATAGTATGGATCAAGTCATTATTATTTCCTGGGGATTTGTTCATTGTTTTTTCTATTCCCTCTTTATTCTTTTTCTATTCTTTTTTTTTCCTTTCTTTCTTTTGAAAATAATTTGCATGAATGAAATGTTAATTGCAAGATAACATATATCAATAGTGAAAATTTTCTAGTCACCAGATGATCCTATAAATTATAGGGTTATAACAGAAGTGACCAAGGATCTCCAAAACTTGGTCAAGGGCCAACAAAGACCTAATTTAAATTCAAACCTTGAAGCTATCCCATCATCTGTTGAGAGATGATTGACGATGTATACGTCATCAAGAAAAAAACTATCATATCATTGGCAACACTTTGTATCATTGAGGAGTAGATATATTTTTCATCATTTCTTGACTCACAAGGAAGCTAATTCAGTTCTCAATGACTGTCACAGTGAGGCTTGTGGTGGTGGTCATATATCCGACCTTGCGACAACCCAAAAAAATTTGCGATTCGATTAGTTTTGGCTGTCAATTTGTAAATATTGTGTTGAAGCGGACAAGAATTGTCACCCTTTCTAGGTGTTCACTTGGACAATGCACTCGCATCCAACCCCTCTTCACCCAGTCATCACCGTCGGTCCCTTCACCAAGCAGGGGGTATATTTCATGGAATGTAACCTAGCTTCGTCTTGAGGGAATAAACATATTATTATGGCCATGGATTACTTCACTAAATGGGCAAAGTCCATGCCTACCATTAAATCCAATGGTAATACCACAACATTCTTCATAATCAACCAAATTAAAGACCGGTTCAAAATCCCAAAGGACATTGCAACTGATCATGGTAGTCACTTTTAGAATGAAATGATGAAGGAATTAGCATCAAAACTAAGGTTTAATAATGGTCATTCCTCCCCTTACTATCCCTAGAAAAATGAACAAGTAGAGGTTGTGAATAAATCTCTCATGACCATCTTTCAAAAAACTATCAGCCAGAGTAAATTTGACTGGAATATAATGTTTTATTCTGCGATTTGGGCATATCAAACCTCGGTAAATAATTCCACCATTTTTTCTCATTTTCTGTTAGTACACGGTGTGGAGTCGATCCTTCCGATTGAATGTGAAATCCTTCCCTTAAACTAGAAATTGAGCTCCTACTTGACACACTTAATCTTGAAGAATGCCTTCTGCACCTACAACATCTAGATTAGCAGCGTCGAGATGCCTCTATGACTAACGAAGTGACTAAATGATGTGTTAAGGTTTAGTATGATAGGTCTGTCTTTTCTTGGAAATACAATGAGGGTGACTTAGTCCTCCTCTATGACCAAGACAAAGAACTGTTAGGGGTAGAAAAGTTCAATCCCATGTGGTACAGTCCTTATATCGTGCGATGTGTTTTAGAAAAAGGATCCTATCAATTGTAGGATTATGAAGGGAATATGTTGGATGAGCCAAAAAATGGGCTCTACCTAAAAGGATATTACGCTTAATCCCTCAAGATTGGGTGTGACTCTTTGTATACTAGTGTATCTTAATGTATATATATCTTTTCCTTTGTGTCATCATATTTTTATTAGGTTTTACCTTTGTTGGAAGATGTTAATGGAGTCTTCAGTTTACTTAGGATTTGCAGAAAGTTCCATTCATCATACATGGAACATGGATTTCATTGCTTGGGTAATTTACTCACCCGAGGGTCAACTGGTGTCTTTAGGTGGCGTTTGTCTGGATCCATGATCGATAATGTGGTTGATTATAACACTTTTATAAAAATATTACACGATGCCATTTCACATGGTGTTTGATATTTAAAGGTTCTCCTGGACTCTAAGTTAGTCGTATGTCATTTAAACGATAGTTACCATGCGCGAGACCCTACTCTACTCCAACAATTCCTACGGGTATGAATTTTGGAACGAAACTTTGATTTTATTACTTGTAATCGCATACCTAGAAGTTCTAATTTTGTATTCGATGCATATGCTAATTATGTTTTAGATTGTAATTTTTCACATAACTAAAGTAAAGAAAATGCATCCATGCATTTACACATTGTAACATATATAAGTAAAGCCGAGGATCAAAATTTTTATATTTCATCTTTCCAAATAATATGGTGTCATAGTACAAAATGAGGTTCACACCCTCAAAATACATATATGGTTGGTATATATATATGACCATGGAATCTACGCCTATGACACCAAATGAACATCATGATAGCACAATACATAATTTGTGAGATGTCAGAAGAGTTTCACCCATGCACGGGGCACACCCACCGCCTGTCACTACATAGCCTCTAGAATATACTCCACCTAAACCATAGGAATCTTTTGCATCAAACGAGACAAGTTCCCCTACACATTTTGTAGCACTGTCTCTGCATCTCCTCCTGCCTGTTGATCGCCCTGGTTCCTCCACCATTTTCATGGGAATCCATTTGTGTTACACATTATTTTATTTATCCCTATGACTGTTAATGATGTAAACCTATTTGTTTCCTTTAGAGGGGTCATTAGCCTGAATTCCTATAGAAAGAAGGGAGAAGAACTTTTCCTGAGAGAAGAAGATGTCTTTTCCTTTGTAAAAACCCTGTTTTGGAGGATTTTCGCGGGCTGCACCATAGATAGGGTGTGGAAATGCTTGATTTTTGCAGGCTGCACTATATCTATGGCATGGAATTTCTACAGGCTGCACTATAGCCAGGTCACGGCGGCCTTCATACATGGGAAAAATGAGAATTTTCGCGATGCTTCTAGAAGGAGAATCTTCTACGGTGAGGTGACCTCCAAATGGTATGGATCTTACCTGCTTTCATGATTTAGTGGGATCATCCTAACCTCTTCACATTATCCTCTTCATCTTATAAAAGGAGAGGAACTCTCATGGAGAAAGTTAGCTTGATTGGGTTGGAAATTCTTTGAGCTTGTTAGCTTGGTTAGATTGGCTTTGAGCTTTTCTTTGTCAAGATAGATTGTGAGTAGCTATCGGATCCATGGTTTTAGAATCCTTGGAGAAAGAAGTGTGTGGGAAGAAAGTAATGATGTAAACCTATCTGTTTCCTTCAGAGGGGTCAGTAGCCTAAATTCCTAAAGAAAGAAGGGAGAAGAACTTTTCCTGAGAGAAGAAGTTGTGTTTTCCTCTGTAAAAACCCTATTTTGGAGGATTTCCGCGGGATGCACCATAGCTAGGGTGCGGAAATGCTAGATTTCCATAGGCTGCACTATATCTAGGGTGCGAAACTTCCACAGGCTGCACTATAGCCAGGTCGCGGCGGCCTTTGTATGTGGGAAAAATGAGAATTTTCTCGATGCTTCTAGAAGGAGAAGCTTCTACGGTGAGGTGGCCTCCGAATGGTTTGGATATTACTCTCTTTCATGATTTAGTAAGATCATCCTAACCTCCTCACCTTATCCTCTTTAACTTATAAAAGGAGAAGAACTCTCATAGAGAAAGTTAGCTTGATTGGGTTGGAAATTCTTTGAGCTTGTTAGCTTGGTTAGATTGGATTTGAGCTTTGCTTTGTCAAGATATATTGTGAGTATCTATCAGATCCATGGTGTCAGAATCCTTGGAGTAAGAAGTGTGTGGGAAGAAAGGAATTGTTGGAAGGAACCTTACGATATCAAGGCATCTGGTTGTAATCTCTCTTTCTATTATTTAATATAATACAGTGGCATGTTTCTTTCCCATAGAATTATCTTTATTTTATTGCATAATTCCTTGATCATATGCATAGGTTGTCATTGAATATACTCTCTCTACTTTCACTTTCGTTTGTTTGTGTCTCACTGCAGGATCAATATCATAAGAGCACCAAAGCGAAACAGGAACGACAAAGACATAAGGAAGAGACACTTAAAGGTATGCATCTCGTCTTTTGTTTGGTAGTAAATTTGATGATTAGAGCCTAGGGAAAGAACCATGTTCTGTCGTGTTTTGTTGTAGATCTAGGTGGATCTAGGGGGATCGATTCATGTCCGCACTTAATGATTTACCTGATAACAAAATTAGCGACTCCACTAGGGAGAGATTTGTTTTCCTAGTTTTCCTTGTTTTCTTGCTTTGATTGCTTGGTTTCTATTTTCTGAGTCACTGGAAGATCCAGTTTAACTCTCTGACTATTAAACTTCACTGGAAAACCTTCTCAATTTTTAATTTTTTCCATTTTTGTTTGATTTCTGCACCCTGCTTTGAGGGACAGTGCGGCGACTTATGATTTATACACCTTACCTATTTTGAACAGTGCATAAACGTCGCACCCTACCCATATCTAGCCCGTGAAAATTAGTGATTTCTGCACTGTGCTAGTCTTCCAGACTGCGGAAATTGTGAAATTTTTTGTTTTTTGGTGGTTTTCCCTACCCAAATCTGTGATATGATTTTGGGGTGATTTGTCGGATCTATTTACAGTCTGCTTGACAAATTTGAAACTGCTTTTAGCCATATTTTCTTTGTTTTTTTTTGAAATATTTGGTCTCTTGATTTGAGTGTCTTTCAGTTACAAATCATCTCTTTTCTTTAGAGGTGTTTAGTGAAAGAATACTTCTTTTTCTGAATAAATTGTGTTAAAAGAGAAACTTGGTTTGGGTTGTTTTTGCTTTGAGGTGATTTTCTATTTGTTTTAGTGTATCTTTGAAACAAAAAATTGTAATTTCTTTCCTTATATTAGATTGGGGGCTTCCTTGCATTTGAAGTAGCGAAATTGCATGATTCTTGACATTTTTTGATCTTAAATTATGAAAAATTATAGCAAAATTGCATGATTCTTGGCATTTTTTGATCTTAAATTATGGCATTTTGGGGGGGGGGGCATGAATCGTGCATTGTTGTATAGTCTCTTTTTCTCATTTCTTGAGAATCTTGATATTGATGAGTTTAATATATTTTGGGACATTGTGTATATGGGAATGATAAATGTTTTCTCCTTCTCGTAGCATAGCTTTCATCGAAATGAAAAGATTTCATCTTCATCTCTTTGCATAAATTTAAAATCGGTCAAAACACCATATTGTCCACGCCATTTTCCTTTTGAGTAACAACAACTTTAAAAATAACACTTATAAAAATTCATTAGACATTTTTATATTTTCTGGTAGCAAACCTACATTGGATTAGTTGTAGGGCTTTGGAATAGGTGTGAAAGATAAATTTCCAAAGCTGTAAACAAACATAGAATATTGCATTAGGAAGCGGTGAAATCTATTTATTACATTTTGTCCTAGGAAGCCCTTCTAATACAAGGGTGAATCACGAGGTCGCATTGAGATTGGCAGATTTACTCACCCTGCTTTGTTGGTCTTGGTGTAGATATTGCACGTATTATGGGGGTCGTTTGAAGGTATACCCACAATGATGAGTGGAAGCCTTTCAAGTTGATTTTGGTCTAGATACCCTGCCCTTGTGTGTGGATTGGAATGTTGACTATTTCCCCAGGAATCATTGTAGTGATTGGTAACCTTAGAGGCCTATCTCTTTAGGGTCTTTACACAAGGTGACTGTGGAGGGGAAAGTCTTCACGGTACCTAGAATTGACATTGGCCAAACTCACTCGGTCTCCTTGGAGGGTATACCCACGTTTATGTGTGGGAGCTTGCACGAGGGTGTAAGTCCGTTAAGTAGGTCATCAACGTAACTTTTCCACCCACTCTATCTTATCCCCTTCTTACTTTGTTCCTGCAACGTTGGATTTAATCACCATCTAGTGTGCTCATTGTAAGAAGGTTTTGTTTGTTTGCTTGCTTCCTAGATTTTTAGCGTGTGATGTTTGTTTTCCCTAGCAAACTCTAGATTGGATTTTTGTTTTTAATGGCGTCAGTTCCCAAAATAACCAATGAAGGAACCTCTGCTCCAAGAGAACCTTTTGTTTTTCCTTCTTACGGAAACATTGGTCCTCCTCACATCACTACTTTGAGCCTTCCAGGTCTCACAATTGGACTACCAGTATGGTTGTTTTCCACTCAGGTAGTCCCAAATGTAGTTAGTGCTTCATTTGTAATCACTTCCCCGCAAGAACATCAACCTCATGCTGATTCTTTGCCTTCTTCACTAGTAAGGTCTTCTTCCATTTCATCTTCTTCTCTGAGTGAAAGCTCTAAAGCTAGTAACTCGGTGGATAAGAAGAAGAAGAAACAAAAGAATAAAAAGATGAAAGATAAACAAGGGTCCAAACTTCCAACCACTGTCGGACATGTTGGAAAGAAACCAACTAATATTAATCGTGTTGGGAGTGTTGATGATGCCAAGATCGCCCAAATGCCTCGTAATCCCAAGTACCCTTGTAGGCTTTGTAAGGCTAACCATATTCTTAAGGATTTCTCTGGTCTATCCAAGTTTATAGAAGCATGGTCTACACACCCTCGCCAACCCATGTCGTCAGCCTTTGAACAACATGTTGATGACCTCCCATCAACTAGTCAAAATACCGTTGGGAAAAATAGAAGTAGAGCCAAGTTCCCATGTATGTTATGCAAAGGGCATCATCTAACTCATATTTTCCCTCATATGGAAGAAGCCTTGAAATTCCTGGAAGACACGACTATTTCACAACCTCAACTTCTAGCTTCTTATCACAATCTTACTCTCGACCCACCTATAGTTGATGGAATGATCAATCTGGTTCCTTCATTGGTCAGTTTGGTTGATCATGTAGTCAATTTGGTCACGTCTTCAGTTGAACCAGTTGACCAAGTGGTCAATCCCATCCCATCCTCGATCGATCCCACTCTCCTAATAGAGAGTGAAACCCAAGCAGTCGATATTTTTCCAAGCATCGACCCCATTCTCCCCTTGGAGAATGAAACCCAAGTGGTCGATCTGATCTCATCATCAGTCGACCCTACTCTCCCGCTCGAGAGTAAACCTGATACTGTCCATGTTTTTCTCATTGATACATACTCTATCGTGTCAGGGGATATTCCTCCTTCTTCCATGGAACCCCCTCCAAGTAATGAGGCCATCTATTTTGATTGGCGTGTGCTAACTAAACCTCGTCTTCCCTATCACATTCCTTTCTAGATTATAGTGCAATTTTGTGGTCGAGACATTCCTCAAACGTTGATAGCTGAAGGTCTGTCCATTAGTATTTTTTCCTCATTTTCTTGGCAAGCTTTGGGTTGTCCTCAGCTTGCCCTGATTACATAAAATCTTTTATCTTTTAACAGAAGAACCATTCAACCTTTAGGGACCCTTCCTCAGTTTCCTGTAACTTTGGGAGGGAAAACTGTCTTTATTGATGTCATGGTAGTCCAAGACCCCTTGGATTTCTCTTTACTCTTTGGGCAAAATTATGTCTATGCCATGAAATCTATTGTGTCCACTCTTTTTCGTGTGATATCCTTCCCTCACGATGGAAGAATGGTGACCATTGATAAACTCTCATTTTTTGGTCCTGACTTGACCTCAATGACCTCCCTACATAGTTCTTATATGCAGACGGTATTGCCCCTGCCACCAGTAAGTTATGTGTCATTGTCTCCCATGCCTTCCACTGTCGATGACAATGACTTAGATCCAGTAGTTGACATGGTGACCTCTTTGATAGGGCTATTGGAGCCTAACCTCCTTACCCCTCTCGGGACCCTTGACATGGTGTCCTTCCAGAGTGTGTCTCTTCCATCCAGTGAAGATCTCTTGGAAGACATGACCGAGTTTTGTCCCTTGACATGGTGTCCTTCCAAAGTACTGTCCTCTTGGAAGTCATGATCAAGAAGAGCTATGAGCATGGTTTTATGATTTCAAGCTCATTAAAAAATGAATCTATCTTTGAGCATGTTTTTCTGATTTCAAGCTTGTTAAAAAATGAACCCAGTTATGAGGATAGTTTTTTTTTTTTTTGTGTCTCTGTAGAAACCTCGTTAAAAATGAAATATATGTTACAAGCATAGTTCATGTTTCTGCGTCAAGATCGTTAAAAAATGTAACGAAGGTCTAGGGATCGAACCTGGATTCTCGAGCATAGTTTTTCTTCTCTGTGGAAAGCTCGTTAAAAAATGAAATAGATTTATTTCCCTCTCTTTGTTGAGTCAAGTCCTTCATCTAGTATTTGAAGCTTCCTTTCCTCTGCCTTTGCAGTTGGACGAAATGAAGCTTGGGGGAAAAATTTTTCATCCTCTTGACTTCATGTTGAAGTTGATTCGCTAGCTTCTTAAGCTGGGCACTAAGTACCGACCATACCTTTGTTATGTGTTGGGAATTTCAAGCATAGTTTCCTCTGGTTCAAGCTTGTGTAAAAATGAAACCACCTACCTCTAGCATAGTTTCCTCTGGTTCAAGATTGTGTAAAAATGGAACCACCTACATCAAGCATAGTTTCCTCTGGTTCAAGATTGTGTAAAAATGAAACTAGGTCCAAGCATAGTTTTGTTTAGTTTTTAATCTTGTGTAAAAAATAAAATCTATCCCAAGCACAATTTTTTTTTGTTTTAAAGGTTGCGTAAAAATGAAAACAATCCCGAGCTTAGTCTTTGTTCTTTCTCATGCTCGTAAATACATGAGAATAAGTTATCGATCTTAGTATTTGTTCTTTATTGTGCTCGTAAATCAATGAGAATGTAACTGAGTATACTTTTATCAATTTTTCGAACTCATAAAGGTTATATGAAAAAGGAACCCCCTTAGAGTCACCTTTAAGCTCTTTTCAGACTCTCTAAACATGAAAATATTGTTGAGCGATCTTGTTCTTTTCATGCTCGTTA
>JZKD02S1679695.1:1089309-1145294 GCA_000966675.3 Picea glauca | reverse complement strand
ATGAAACTAGGTCCAAGCATAGTTTTGTTTAGTTTTTAATCTTGTGTAAAAATTAAAATCTATCCCAAGCATAGTTTTGTTTTGTTTTAAATCTTGCGTAAAAATGAAAACAATCATGAGCTTAGTCTTTGTGCTTTATCGTGCTTGTAAATACATGAGAATAAGTTACCAAGATTAATATTTTTTTCTTTCTAATGCTCGTAAATCAATGAGAATGTAACCGAGTAAACTTTTGTCACTTTTTTAGACTTGTAAAGGTTATACAAAAAAGCAACTCCCTGGATTTCCCTTTAAGCTCTTTTAAAACTCTTTAAACATGAAAATATGGCTGAGAGATCTTGTTCTTTTCACTCTCGTAAAAGTATTTGAAGAAAATGTTTGATGGGTGATAGTTTATCACTTTTTCGGTCCTATCGAACTATTTTATGAAAAAGGAACTGGGAGAGATCTCTTTAAGTGTTTTTCAGACTCTCAAAATATGAAAAACCCCCGAGTTTTCTCTTTTTGGACTCGTTAAACAAACATCGAAAGACCCACATGGGACCAAACCACTCCTTCTTAGGGTTCGTTAAATATACTCTGAGGGACTCGTCTGAAGGATGAGCTTACAGTTCAAGCATATGTTATCCTCTTCAAGCTTGTGTAAAAATAAAGAGGTACTTGCCAGAAATGGTGGGGAAAAAATTGGGAAAGAAATGTGTCTAAGCCTTTATTCCATGGAAGAGTCACTTTTGAGCTTTAAAACCCTCTCACTTGCTTTGTGTCTAGGTTGGAAAACCTGCACATCTCTTGGTCATACTCCTTTATAAGATTACAAATTGGTTTGTGATCCCTGTTGTTGAGTCAGTATTTTACAAGACAGTTGTCGTGTCATCAATATGTTCAAAGAGAAGTTCAACCCTGAGATCCTTCTATTGTGTCGGCCATTTATACAGTCCTTAAGCCTTCAATTGCATCGACCATCCCTGAGTCAGTCCTGAATCACTTGTTACTCTGATCTACATCAAATCTTGTTACTTGTTTCATGTCATTGATGGGGGATACATTAAGGCCCTCCTATGACGAGTCATTTCCTGTCGAATTCAACTCATTATATAGGAATTAGACTTAAAAACTAATTGGTACCTTGGAACCTCCATGCCTCAATGGTAGGTTTCCTTGCTTTCGACAATGGGTTTTCATTACTGACCCTTGATCAGGAGATTCTGCCGAGTGTTCGACTTTAGCTCATTAATTCACATTCATTGGATTGTACTAGTGTACCTTGGGAGTCATTGACATTAATGGTGATTTCCCTCACACTTGCTAAAGGTATTAATTAATGACTAGTAATCAAGTGGTTTCTACCATGTTCCACTTCAACACCTATAATCTCATGGTTATATTCATACTATAGAGTGGTGGAGATGAAGACCCTGGATCTTTTTTGACAAATTCAAGTTGCATTGGAGTATATTCAGTTTGTACTGTTGCACAGATCCACATTGTATGTCTCATGGCTATGCTCAAATTTGAGTCTTTAACGCATAGATCCACAATGTATTTTTGGTGGCTATGTTCAGATTTGAGTCATAATGGCATCGATCCATGGTGTATGTTTGATGGCCATGACATGTCTTACTTGACATGGATCTTTGAATGCCGACATTTATGGTTTGATTCATTTGTATTCTGAGTATGGGAATGCCTACCTTAGTGATGATATATGATGGTACTGTATTTCCTTGTTTGTTGGCAAGTTTCCGACCAACTATTCCTTCTTCCCTACACACACTCAATAAAGTATTTCAACTATCACTCTGTTCTAACTTCATACTTTGGGGGGATATTTGTTACACATTATTTTCATTATCCCTATGATTGTTAATGATTTAAACCTATCTATTTCATTCAGAGGGGTCAGTAGCCTAAATTCCTAAAGAAAGAAGGGAGAAGAACTTTTCTTGAGAGAAGAAGTTGTGTTTTCCTCTCTAAAAAGCCTATTTTGGAGGATTTCCGAAGGCTGCACCATAGCTAGGGTGTGGAAATGTTTGATTTCCATAGGCTGCACTATAGCTAGGGCATGAAATTTCCATAGGCTGCACTATAGCCAGGTTGCGACAACCTTCGTATGTGGGAAAAATGAGCATTTTCTTGATCCTTCTAGAAGGAGAAGCTTCTACGGTGAGGTGGACACTGAATGGTTTGGATATTACTCACTTTCATGATTTAGTGGGATCATCCTAACCTCCTCACCTTATCCTCTTCAAATTATAAAAGGAGAGGAACTCTCATGGAGAAAGTTAGCTTGATTGGGTTGGAAATTATTTGAGCTTGTTAGCTTGGTTAGATTGGCTTTGAGATTTACTTTGTCAAGATAGATTGTGAGTAGATATTGGATCCATGGTCTCAGAACCCTTGGATAAAGAAGTGTGTGGGAAGCAAGGAATTGTTGGAAGGAACCTTACGAAATCAAGGCATCCGGTTGTAATCTCTCTTCCTGTTATTTAATATAATACAGTGGCATGTTTCTTTCCCATAGAATTATCTTTATTTTATTGCATAATTCCTTGATCATATGCATAGGTTGTTATTGAATATAATATCTCTGCTTTCACTTTGGTTGGTTTGTGTCTCACTTTAGGATCAGTATCACAAGAGCACCGGAGTGAAATAGGAACAACAAATACATAAGGAAGTGACACTTAAAGGTAAGTATATTGTCTTTTGTTTGGTACTAAATTTGATGATTAGAGCCTAGGGAAAGCGCCTTGTTGTATCGTCTTTTGTTCTAGTATAGGTGCATCTATGGGGATCGATTCATGTCTGCACTTAATGATTTACCCAATAAATGATAGTTATTCGTATGTCAGTTAAAAAATAGTTACCATGCACGAGACCCTACTCTACTCTGACGATTTCTACGGGTATGAATTTTGGAACGATACTTTGATTTTATTACTTATAATCACATACCTAGAAGTTCTAATTATGTGTCTGATGCATATGCTAATTATGTTTTAGATTTGAATTTGTCATATAACTAAAGTAAATAAAATGAATCCATGCATGTACACACTGTAACATATATAAATGAAGTCAGGGACCAAAATTTTAATATTTCATCTTTCCAAAAAATATGGTGTCATAGTACAAAATGGGGTTCAGACCCTCAAAATACATATATGGTTGGTATATATATGTCCATGGAATCTATGCCTATGACACTGAATCCATATCATGATAGCACAATATAGAATTTGTGAGATGTTGGAAGAGTCATACCCACGCATGGGGCACACCCACTGCCTATTGCTACATAGCCTCTGGAATATACTCCACCTAAACCATAGGAATCTTATGTGTCAAATGAGACAAGTTCCCCTGCACATTTTGTAGCACTGTCTTTGCATATCCTTCTTCCTGCTCATCTCCCTGGTTCCTCCACCATTTTCATGGGAATCCATTTGGTCATTGCAAACCCACATATTCATAAAAAAGCAATTGTTAATAATTTATACCATATAAAAATATTTGCACTTTTTATTCTTTTTTGAAAAAAAACACAAAAAAATTAAATATATAAAAAAAATTCTTACCAATATCACTGTAGGCAGAGCTTGGTGGAAAATTCATATCTGGATCCCCTATGTAGTCGATCCTAGAATAAGGGTAGTCTTCTATAGATATCACCTGTCGACGCCACTAGAAAAGAATTCATCATTGTAGGGGGTTGGCACCCAACCACCTCCTAACCACCTCATCACGTTGGTCCACTGTGACATGGCTAGATCACATGGTTCTTGTGGGATGATATATACTCTAGGGCTCAATCCTGGAACCTTCTCAAAGAAGAAACTACATAAGATGGATGAAAACCCAAAGTTTCTCTTCCTCCCTTGTTTGCAATCCGTCAATTGGCTCTTCATATTAGCCAACAATGACGTACAACAATCATAAGCCATGGGTCGCAAACACTCCACTACATAAAACATGAGTGGCGTTCAATCCTGGTGCAATGAGGATGACACAGAGATCCCTGTAATAACAATTACAAATATATGCTAACTCAGGTTCTCAATCACCCCGATGGGGAGTTGGATCCCTACTTTATCTAATCCTGCAACACAGTGGGTGGCATTGTAATCCTCTATGTTCATAGAAACCCCATCCCCTTGGGATTTGAGATTCACTACCTTACCCCGACGAGAAAATCCTGTGATAAAATAGATGTCATCTACTTCAATCCTCAATGGTTTCCCATCACGATTGAAGGCCTCTGTCTTTGGATCCCAAAATTTTACTAGCATTTGGAGTAACCTCAATTGATCCCTATGTTGTTCCTGAGATTAAACTTAAGGATCAAAGAATAATGTCAGGCATCAAGAATTAAGGAATGTTGGTTTTAAAAGTGCTTTTTCTTCCGTTGGTTGTGTAAAAGTGAAATCCTCAAATGAATTTAATATTTGAACATAACATAGGTTGTTTTTCATCATCAAAGTCAATTTATCAAAATGAAAGAGGAGAATATAATTAAAAAACTATTAAACAAACAAAGGCGTCAATGGAAGAAGAGTCTTACCTTGTTTATAGTAGAAGTAAATGTAGAATGCACTCCTGAAAGAATATAAGATGTAGTAATACAAATAACATGCAAGTCTTGTATTTACTGATAGCAAATACAGAGGAAAAATTGCTTGCTAATTAAATACTAATGAAAGATAATCACAATAGTTGTTGTACTAAATTGTAATCATTCATTTGTTCAGGAATGACTTGAAGAGAACAGAAGATATGAGATACAAAGAGGGAAAATAACTCAAACAACACAAAATTTGGAATCCCTGTCTGCACTTGTATTAATACTCACAAAGGATGAGTTTTCTTAGTTACAATACAAAAAGAAGAAGCTTGTGCTTATCCTTACAAAGTTATATATATACAAAAGATTCTCAACCTTAAAGGTTGGAATTCCCCTTATTTCTAAAATAGTAAAAATTACAAAATGTAGAATGTGAAATGCTTCACTTGCATCTTTTCTCTCATTCTCCTCATTATACTGGCATAGGCGTTTTTCTCTCTAGTTCCCCAGCTCTGAAATGGGTAGAGTACACAATTCATCTCATTTGTTTCTAGTGGTGCTACCTTTTCCTTGTTCAATACATTCGATACATCTGCTCACAAATTGTTCCACCAGCCTGGAGGGCTCTGTTAAATTATTAGCCTCAAAAATATATAATTTATTTTCCAATTGAGGTAATCTTTCTTCCATTTGTCTATCTTCTAAAACTATAGACTGTAATTGCAGATTAGGCTTCACTAGCCATCTATTTATCTAAATAATATCAACTTGTTTTATCTGTGAGATTTCGGCCTGAGCCTCTTCCATATTTATCTTAATGTCAAGTTGATGTTTTGTTATGTTAATTTGTCCCAGTACACCAGAGCTATATTATTTATCAAGGCCTAATGATTCTTTTTTGAGTGAGTGGAAAGCCTCTTCACAAAATTCCTTCACTTCCTTAGCCATTTTCTTTCTTTCAGCTATGCTAGATTCCTAAGATTTTAGTATTATATCACCTCTGGTCCATTCCAAAACATACAACGTGGAAGTCATAGCTACTCCTTTTGCTGATGACACAATTTTTTCTTGGAAGGTAGTTTGGGAAGAAGTAAATTTTGTCTCTCTTAAACAAATGTTATTTAATGCTTGATCTATCACCCAGAAATGATCTTCGACAGTTTCAACCTTAGTGAGAAGGCTTTGTTGTGTTGTTTTTAGTTCCTTTCACACTTCCAAAGCCTGAGCTTGGAAAATTGTTATATCTACAATCATGTTTTCGGTAGAGATTACCTTGGCTTGTAGTTGCCTTACCAACTCATCTTGTTGGGTGGCCCATCCCTGGCTTGCTTGTATATTCATGTGAATGTACTCTAGGATGGATTTCAGCTATTGGATTTCCAGTTTTTCGCTGGTTCTAATCTGCTCGAAGCCCTTGTTGACCTCATTCCAGACATTCTTTTCTACAGTCTTCATTTGATTGTACAATTGGATTATTTGCAGATATTTCTTCTTTAGTTACTCTTTTAAATTTCTAACTGAAAACTAGTTGGCTATTGCAAAATCCCCTAATGAACCGCCTACCTCTTCAGTAAAGTCTACCTCCTATAATCCTTTTTCATCAATCAACACCATGTGTCTTTTGACAGTTGAACCTTCCCTTTGGTGTATTTCTCTCTTCACCATAACCTTCCTTTTCTTGCTAAAAAATAAATTGGAAGGAGGCAACTCTTCAACCGGAATGGGTGTGAGTTCCTCTATGAACATTACCTCTGCATTTGGATTCCCTCTGGTGAATTGAAATGGTGTGATGAACTAGATAGGGCTGCCAATTTCGGTGGACGATTGTTTTCAGGCTGCATTTGTAGTTGATTTTTCTAGTGAAATCAGTGTTCCTTCTTCTCCCTCCTTTGTGAGTGTCTCTGCTTGATCTTTGGCTTGGTCACCTGATATATTTGTCGATGGGATCTCTTCTTTCTGAGTAGACAACTCAGGATTCTCCAAGATTTCCCATTTTTCTTGTCCACTGGATCTTACTGCTTTTGAGCTCTGGGTCTTCGTTTGCTGTGCAGATGTAGACATTGGGGTTCCTCCTTGTAACACATTAGGGAGACTACTTATTCAGTGCCTACGGAAGTTGTAAAACTCAATCATTTTATCGGGTGGAAGAGCTCGAACCCAACTCAAGACCTCTGGATAGGATTTCTCTCTTCGGAGAATCTCGTCTTGAGGAGAATCCTCGTGTTCATACCTTGTTAAATTGCAGTTGGCCATGTGATTTCCCACGAATTTTTGTGGGTCATGCTTCTTGAATTCAATGTTGACGACATTTATTTATTCCAAGGTCACGACCTCTACTTTGGAGTGACCAAAATCTAGTAGGGAAAATGTACCAATCTATAGGGGAAAAGAGGGCCATACCTTTTTCTGTACTTCTTTGAGCTCCTTGCTAATCCCACCAAGCACAGTTTGTCATGCGACCTCTCGACACACTAGTCAATCTAGTAAAAATTGTGGCAGAGCATATGGAGGAACTGAACAGACAAAAACCCTAATATAGGAGAAGTGTTCCTTGATATACCAGTCTTCTATTATACCTAGGTTAGTCACCATTTTTTCTAAAATTCTAGGTGGGGGATAACCATATATGGCGGTGTTCATTGACACCACTACCCAGTTGTAGATCTCATAAAGTAAGTCTTTTTCCTTTTCTTCCCATAGCTTCGAATGATAGATATGTATGATTTTGGCATTGTTTGAAGTGCAATGCCAATCCATTAGCGGAAAAGGCGTCATGAAGCAGACATCATCCATAATATAAAACGACATGAAAAATTGGGTCGATTTCCCTTTGACTCTTAGTGACTGATATCTTGTAATCTCTTGAACCAAACTGTTCAACAATATCTTTGCCCAGTAAAAATAGTACCCTTCTTCTACTGTGTGTACAATAAGAACCCATTGTAAGAAGAAATGAGTTGTGTTTTCCTTCTCGTAGAGCCTACACAACATCATTGCTATGTACATTATTTGATTTTCTAGTGTGGCAACTAGGTATATACCATGGGAACCGGCTCTGAACTTATCGAGACAAGAATACCAGTCTTTAATTAAATCAGAAAGGTTTTTTTCGTATTGGTCGCATTCCTTGTTCTTGAATTCTTCTAGCAATTTTGAATTGTAAATGAAATTAGATACCAGAGACAATTTGTACATCACCTGTAGATGTTCCGGTATGAAAGAACCAATTGTGACCTTTTGTGAATTGAAAATGGTTCTGGTTGGGATATATATGTGTTCCAACACCCAACCGATCATAAGTTTATAGGGAAGAGATTACACCTTGTCTCTATCTTCTATAGGTCTGACTGAGCAAAAATTTTGTATTTGGTAGATATGTTCTCCTTCTCATTGTCACTTGAATCATCTAGGAAATTTACTAGTTCATATTGTAAGATGTTGAATACTTGTGTCTAGGATATGACGTTGTCTATGCTTCTGGGCGATGTGTCATAGAGAACATTTGTGTTCTAGCTCGAACTTTCACCAGTATCTTTAGGTGTTTTTCATGGAGCCATGGTATCAATCCTTTGAACTCTGTTATCTGCCACAGGAAAGGCATAAAAATCCTTCAGCTGAAAAAACTTACGGCTCAGTAAAAATCATAATGAAATTCAAATTCGCATTCCTTTTCCTTTAATCGCATTGATCAACCAATACCTTTGCTGACAGAGTATTTACTTTCTTTAATGAATCAGATTTAAGCATTGTCTTAAAATCTTATTTGGAATGATTGTCGTAAAGGTATTATTAATGTCATTTATTTTTGGTGGTTCATGCTCGGGAAAAGCACATATGAAATTTGAATCCATTTGAGTCATCATTAAGTGATGTATTAATTAAGAGATAATATTTGTTTAAGTATCGGTTAATCATAGTTATCATTAAGTAAATTTAAACCTTTCTGCTCTCAGGAGATCTTATAACAGCCTGAGCTATAACTTATGAAATGTGAAACCGCGATGTCATTAATTTAGTTTAATTGCATTTAACGCTTTTAATTAATTATGATTAACCTCAAAGATTTTGGCGTTTCGGGTCTCGGGATATTCTATACTAGTTCGAGCTATGTTCTCTGAATCACGAAATCACCATTGATTAATTAATATTAATCACTTTTAAACTTTTAAATAATCGAGATTAACTTCAAGGGTTTCAGGATTTCGGGTATCGGGACTTTGGTTGTCGTTCGAGGCAGGATTCCCGAAACGCAAAATTGCAATAAGTTTGAAATATAGTTAATCATTTTAAAATCATTTAATTAACCCGGTTTAAGTTAAGATAGTTTCGCGACTTTGTATATTGGGACTTTCGAGTTCTTACATGTTGGACGGATAGTATCGCGAAACCCCGAAACCCAACATTTCAAAGGTACCCATTGGTGATTTGACCTTTTAACGAGTGGGCGGCTCCATAACTTTTAAGGATTTCAGATCATTGGATTCAATGGAAGGTTTCATCAATGGTGAAATTCAAGTGAATGTTTGTCCTTATTTAAACAAAAATGAAACTTATCTAAGTCTAAAGTTTAGAAAAAATATATATGTTTCAACATAGGCTCCATCTAGGGATCGCATCTCCCTGTGAGTCATGAAGAACAATAGACCAAGTGCCTTTATTCGGTAAATGGAGTCATTATTGCATTTTGTGGAACTTTTTCAGAAAAGTATCACACTGAGAAAAGGGTTTTACCTATAACTTAGAAAACCTTCAAAACACATCAAATCATATTTTTTGGTTAGGCCATTTGAAATTTCTCTTACCTGAAACTGTATTCATATTTGTTCACGATAATCAAAACAACTTTAACCTATCTATCAATTTCTCTTTGATCTTATTTGTGTCAAGGCAAAGTGATTTTAATGATTTAATGTGGGATTCCTTATTTGTCTTAGGATGTAAATCTTGTCGAGAGGAAGACTAACTACCAAAGTACATTATAATACATGTATAACAACCATGCAAATATCATAGACATTACTTCACTGCCAGCGAGCCTGTTCAGTACCTGGGTGAAGTTATCTAATTCCCAAATTGAATTTCCTTTCACCACTATATTTTGTAATATTTCATTTAAATGCTCGAGATGAGGGAAATCATTTAATGAATTTCCTTTCATCATCTCTTTTTCTAACTAGATGGGGGCAATCATTTAGATGAATTTCCTTTCACCATCTGTCTGATATATATATTTTTAAGCATGAAGTGGGGGAAATAAATGTGTATGTTACATACCAAAGATGATATCTTCTTATAAATTAGCAACCGAGGTTTATTAAATCACTTTGATTACTTTGGGTTAATTTCCTTTCGAACTTCAAGACACCTTCACCTACAAGGAATTTTTTCATGGGGGATTTTTACTTTTCAGGGGATTGCCTTGAGTGAAATCGATGAGTTTTAATCTTTTAGAGAGGCTAAAGTAGTCAAGATTAACCTAGACATGCTTTCTTCCAGTTAAATCGAGAGGTGCATTGTTGGCCCTTGACCAAGTTTTGGGAAGACTTGGTCATATTTGACCATTTTTGGGACTTCGACAGCCTGTTGAAGATGGAGCGCCAGACGAAGCAGAGATTGCAGAATCTCGACCCACTTTTGGGTCTCTTTTTGGGTTTTAGGAATATGTAATGGGAAAGGGATGTTGGCCCATGGGTTCACCCACACTTAGGCCCATTTTGTATGTATAAATAGAAGGATAGGCAACATAAGAAAATAGTTGAATGGTATTGTATCTATGTGATATAGGCTAAGTGCCAAGAAGGGATTTGTGTGATCGATAGTTTTCGCATTCTGTATAGACTTGCAGAGCTTAGTGCAAGTCCCTGTGTGAAGATACCAAAGGCTTTGTGCTAAAAGGAAAGCAAGAAGGATCTAACGAGCTGCACAGATCGTATGTCCTATGCGCAGTAGGGTTTGGTGGCTATGTGCTTGTGACTGCTTGGCCGACAATAATAAATAAGAAGATCTGGTGGATGTAGCCGCAAGGTGGGGGTGAACCACGTAAATCCTATGTGTTATTCTTTGTGATTTGACTCAGTGTGCTTATCTCTACTTTTGCTAAGTGCTTTGATGTATTTAGATGGATATACTCATTCTTTGTGCTCCATTAGATGTGTATGAATAGTAGATATGATATGTATGAAGATGGTTAGTGTTGATCTACTAGATATGACCTGCTCTACTATTGCTAAGTATTAAGATACCTTCGATCTAAGTGAATGTTGCGATGCTATGTGTTATATGTGAATTATAATAAGGGTTTAATATTGATGAATGATCAATGCTAAGTTCTTTGTAAGCGATATAATCATAGATCCGTGTTCCAGCTAAGGTTGTACACACTTGAGTCCTGCAACCATCCCTGCCTCTACCTCGGATGAGACTTCATCTACTTCACAGGTGTTGCCGAAAGGGTCGGTAGTTAGGGTTTTGTTGGTGCGCTCTTGTAGCGTTGAACCCTAGGTCTACTCGTGTGCCAACATGCATATAAATATTCACCTAACATTGTTTTTGACATGTTTCTGAGTTTTCAGAATTGGACGAAATTTTCTCTCTATGGAGACCAAGGGAGGAGATGAGAACCAAATGGAAAAGAATCTTTCAGATGGAAATATTGGAAAAGTAAGAGTTCAATAGCTTTGTTGTGAATAGATTCAATATTGCATAATATTTTTAGTGATTCTCATATTTATTTAAGATCTTTTATTTGTATTTCATTCTTATTTAATTTTTATTTAATTGATTTTTAATTTTTTTTATTAAACATCAGAGGAAACCTTTAAGATTAGTCTATAATTCTCATAATCCTCTTATCATTGATTAGGTGACAATATTTATATGAATGATACTTATTTCAGATTTAGATAAATCCCTTTTAAAACTTCAACTTGGTTCAGTAGGTTTTAGAAGCTCATACCTTAAAATTTCTTCGTATTTTCAACTAAGCCGACTATTTATATATCACCTGTTTTGGGAGAATATCGTTATTATGAAATGTTATTCTGATATTTCAACTATCATCCAGTATCCTATGATAAAAATAAACATGAGAGCTATCATATACTTCCCAAAAGAAATAGTAACTATTACATTTTTTTTTTTTAATTTTTCTGTTTTCTTTTTGAAAACAACAAATGTGTCTATATTTACAGTGAAAGTAGCGACTTACCAAAGAAATGAAAAATTGTGAATCAAAGTAAAGAAATCAAACCGATATATACAGTGAGAGTTTGGAAACCATTTATTTCATAAAATGCTTTAGGTAAGGCCTATTGATAGGGGCGTTAAGGATTTTCCCATCCAGATTTTCCAACAAAAATGAATTCTTCCCTTCAGAAGCTTTGATCTTCAAGGGTCCACACCAGATATGGTAAAATTTTCCATTTTTTCCCGAGTCTTTCTTCATAGCATCCCATTTAAAAACTAGGTCACTAAGGAAGAATTCCCTATCTTTAGATTTTTGGTGAAACAGGGCTTTCATGTTATCTTGATATTTCTGGAGGTTCTCATCTACTTCAACCCTATTTTGCTGGATTTCAATCAATTGATTTTTTCTCCTGGTGACATGATTTGGCTCTTCCTTGGCATCTTGCTAGATTTTCATTATGGGTAGAGAAATATTTATGGGGAGAACAACGTTGATATCGTATACCATTTGAAAATGGGACATTTAGATTGATCTCTTACTGTCTATCCGATTAGCCCACAAATCATATTTCAATTGGACATGTCAGGCTTTCTTATTTTCAGTCAACACTTTTTTAATTATGGTGATTAGACTCTTGTCCGAGGATTCGGCTAACCCATTTCCCTAAGGATAATAAATCATGGAATTCCCTAGTAGAATATTGTACTTCTGACATAAACTACCAAAGCCATGGACTTGAAATATTGGGCATTATCAGTAACTATCTTCCGAGAAAAACCAAACCTCGATAAAATGTTTTCTTCCAAAAAACTAATCACCACTGTATTTGTTGTGTTTCGCATCGGAATAGCCTCTACCCATTTGGTGAAATAGTCAGTAGAAGTCAAAATCCACTTATGTTGTGCACTTGAATGGGGATGTATTTCACCGATGAAATCTAGACCCCATTGTTGAAACATAGCTTATGTTTTAACTAGGACCAAAGGTAGTGTGGGAATATTTTTCTTTCCTAAAAATAGTTGCCAGGGGTTACAGGCTCTGACTTTATCATTCACATTAGTAAATAGTTTCGGCCGATAATATCTAGCTCTCAGGATTTTATATGTCATTTATCTCCATGCATAATTCCCTCCACACACTCCTTCGTGGAATTCATTTATTACCCTCTTTGTTTTGGATTCTACTAGACAGCTTAGTAAGAAACCTAGAGGATCCTTCCAATATAGTCGACTGTCGATGATACAAAATTTTACTACATGCAATTTCAACATTCTAGCTTTGGAAGGAGTCATACCACTAGGGTGCAGAGTGAGAAGGTAGGAAACTATGTATTTATATGAAGCAAAAGAAGAAAATTTCTCCTGGATTTGAGTTGTAGGTATCTAGTCATCGAACTCTTCGATATCTAGGATCTCTTCATAGGATTGTAAATGATTTATCCCAAGTGCCCATAAATTTGATTCGGCTAGTAATTTAGCCAAACCCTAATCTTTGACCAGTTTGGTTGGTTTTACTTCTAGGTCAAATTCTTGAATCTTGGCCAACCATCTGTCTCTTTTTCCATCACTATCTAGCTGAACTAATATGTCCTTGACAACGTTGGTTGGTACATAGACGATTACCTTAGAATGCAACACATAAGTTCTGAAAGCCTTGAGAGCTTTCACCATTGCATATGCTTGATTTTCTAGTATATCATTTATTAGTTCAAAATATCTGAGAATTTTACTAAAGAATGTTATTGGCTGCTCAAAACCTTCATCGTTCTTTTGTAAGAGCACAACCACGATAGTGTGTTCATAGGAAAATGAGAAAATCAAGAATTCCTTCATATAATCTAGGCTGGCCAACACTGGTGCTTCACTTATAAGTTTCTTGATACGTTTGAATGATGATTTGGCTTCGGTTGTCCATTTAACTTCACTGTCCTTCTTGAGCATATCTAAATCAATTTTACAATTTCAACGAAGTTTGGGATAAATATTCTTAAAAAAATATTTTTTCCTAAAAATGATTGAATCTCTTTTCTATTCCTAGGAATATTTATTGTGTCTATAGATTAAACTCTTTTTGGGTCAATTTTAATTCCATCTCTAGATACTATGTGGCCCAAGAGTTTACCTTCCTGCATAGAAAAATGAAACTTCTTGGGATTCAAAGACAAACTAAATTTTTGACTTTTCTCAAATGTTTGTTTGAGGTGCACTAGGTGCTCTACACCAGATTTAGAAAAGACTATTAGATCATCAAGATATATTACTATGAACTTATCTCTTTCACTAACGAAGGTGATGTCCATAGCCTGATGGAATGTGGCTCCTGCATTCATCAGTCCAAATGACATTTTGTCATACATGAAGGTACCCCATGGGGTGGTGAACAGATTTTTTTCCTTATCATCCTCGTGGACTGCAATTTGATTATAGCCTGAGAAGCCATCAATCATGGAATTTTTTTTTCTTCGACCACTTTTTCCAACACATCATCCATTTTAGCCAATGGATAATTATCTTTGACAGATGATTTGTTTAAATTTCTAAAATCTACACACAGTTTGATTTCACCGTTTTTCTTTCTTACCGGGACTAGATTGACAACCCACTCGGAGTATCTAAGTGGAACAATGATTTTATCATCCAGGAAATTCTTTACCTCCTTTTCTATCATAGGCAATAGTATGGGATTTATCTATCTAATCTTCTGCCTAAACGGTTTAACACCTTGCTTTACGGGAATTTTGTGTTCGATTACAGTGGTATCATAAGTTCTTAACTCATCATAGGACTAGGAGAAACATCATTTTACTTCTTGATTAACTCAGCATATTTTCTTTTTATTTTAGGGGGAAGTTATTTAGATATTTTTACCATATTAGGTGTTTCCTTGGTGCCTATATTACAATCTTCAACCTCTTCAGGCTAAGGCTACAAAGTAGACTTCAAGGGAATATCATCATGATCAAATAATCTCTCCAAAAGAATTATACGTTTAGGGATATGATTATTTTTCAGTATCAACATGCAATGATTAGTGATCTTATCTTGGAACTCCTGAGGATCCTCACCTTCATGCATTATCCAAGCAGGGTCATTTTGATTTTCCTGATCAATATGCGTTTCAAAAAATTCGTCCACCATTTCTAGGAATTGTCTAGTTTTCTCATCATCTTCGAACCAGTGTTGTATATTGTTTGGTATTGAGGGTATGTGCCTCATTTCTATGTGATACTTTATTTTTAGAACAGTGGGAGGTACAAACGTTGCGACTAATTTGGCTAATGAATCTGCCTATTGAATTTTTGTTTTAGGGATGTGATGAATATTAAACGATGAGAAAAAAATTTCAATCAGATCCCAAGAATAATTTATGTAAGACCTCAACCTTAGGTGTTTGGCCTGATACTACTACTTTATCTACTTTATAATTAATTCTGCATCGCCATACACTAACAGGTTTTCAGTCTTCAACTTTCTGGCAACCTCTAATCCTAAAACTAGGGCTTCGTATTCACATACATTATTGGTGTAATTGATGTCCCATTGTAATCTGTAAGAGAAAGGGATAATAAAATCGTCTCTGGGTTTCACAAAAAACACTCCAGCTCCTGCTCCTTCACAAGATGAAGCACCATCGAAATACATTTTCCAAACTCTAGTACTATTTACATTTTTTTTTTCTATTTTTTATTTTTATGTATAATTTTCTTCTATACATTGATCTAAATCATCGTCGATCGATAATACATAGTTTCCTAAATCCTGATCTGTGACATAAAAGGATAATTTTTCGGATTCAGTGGATCACTTACTGTATATGCCAACCTTGTTTCTCTGTACAAGTGGGTGAAATGTATGTCGAAGATTGGGATTGTAGCATATGTCATGTCGAGTTGAAGGGATCCTCCAAGTTTGGTGCCCCAAGACCTAGGAAACAACATGTTTTACTTTGGATGGATATCAACAACAACCCCATACATCAAAACACTTTTTACAGGAATCTATGCAAGATTAACCACTAAATATTTAATCATACGCACACATTTAACTTTTCTCAAATCCAAAGAATACAGATCTTCGTATGGTATGGTAAGTTTGAGACCAAGTCTATCCATAATAGCTTTGGGAATCACATTATGGGAGGCTCCAGAATACAACATGAACTTATGGAGCAGATGATCATGCACAATCAGTGTAATGTAGAAAGGAGTGACATAATCTCTAGCATTTTAAAAATGCAGACCAAACATTATAGTTGGTTTATCATCTTCTAAATTTATAACATCTACATGACTTTTAGCATCAGTAAAATTTGTCATTTCGGTAATCTGTTTTCTATATGTAGGGTCTTTTTGCGAATTCAACCAGAGAAACAGGGATCTTGATCTTGTTTATCTCATTCTCTAAACTAAAACTTCTTATTGCCTTTTCGGCTTCTCTGGTCGGGGCTTCTATCACCCCCCCTTTTTTTTATTAGTTTGTGTTTCTTTTGTTTCAGCTGTTTTTGTTTCGACAGTTTGTGTTTTAACTGCTCTTGTTTTAACATTCTATATTTCAACTTCTTTTGTTTTGGCAGTCCGTGTTTCAGTTTCTTTTGTTTTGATAGTCTGTGTTTCATCTGTTTGTTGAGCTACCTCATTCTCTTTACTTCTCGAAAAGATTTTCTTCGGTTGGGCAATTGCAATGTTTCTATCTCTGGGCCTTAAATTATACTTTTGTTGAAGCTCAGCCATTATGCTGTCAGTGATTGCTTGATAAGAAGAATATTATTTGATATTTATGTTATTATCATTATAAGACTAGTATTGTGCATTTAATTCCCTTTCATAATCTTTCCTTGTCAAATAAGGTTCTTGACAATCATCTCCAATATTATTCACATATTCCTCTAACTCCTCAAAGTTTTGCATGTCATCCCCTCCTATAAAATTTTCATTTTTAAAGGGGGTATGAATATTTTGATCTTCATTTTTGAGTGGTCTTTGTTGTATTTGAGGGTTAGGATTCCTCCTAAAATATTTTCTAATGAACTAATCCGTTTTAGATTGATCTAGTTCCATTTTCCATATTTTATTAGATAGTTCTTTGATTATTTTTTCCATGTCATCCATTTTGTCTTCCGTAGACCTCCCAGATCCAGAAGGTCCCACTTGTTCTCTGAATCATTTGGTTTCTTTATTTCCCTTTTTGATTTTAGCTTTTAACTTTCCCGATCCCATCATATTTGACTCTATTTCTATAGCATCATCCCACATTCTTGTGAGGTTGATAGATCTCCTTTCCCTCAATAGTAAGGCAAAGATGGGCTCAAAATCCCCTATGAAAGTCACCTTTGCTACAAGTTGTGAAGGTTTAACCTCAAATGGAATTTTGTTATATAGTTTATTAAATCTCTCAGTGAATTCAAGAATTATTTCTGAGTTTTTCTTTCTTAAAGCTCTGAACTTGGTTAAATAATAAAGGTGATCTTTCCTCTCTCCCCATTGTCTGAGAAAGGTATTTTCTAACTCATTGTATGTTCTTATAGAACCTGTCGGTAGCCCCCGAAACCAGGTTCTCGCCTGTCCTTCAAAATTTTGAACTAGAAATCTTGAATAAACATCCTTGTTCTCAAGGCCAAGGATATCAACAAATTGATCGAAAAAATTTATGTGTTCTGTAGCCTTTAAGTCTCCCTCTCCTGTGAACTTAGGCAGGTTTTTCATATAGTTTTTTGGTAAATCATGGGGAGGAACTGGGAGGACTAAAGGAGCATACCTAGCAGCTACTTTAGCAAAGATTCTAGGAGGTGGGGGTGGTCCTTGACTGCCTCCTCCTCCCCCTCAAACACCAATTCCTCCTCCACGTCCGCCACCAAATCCTCCTCCTCCTATGCCAACTCCAGTAAAACTGCCTCCGACAACAACCAATAATAATCTAGGGGATGAAACTTGGAGATTATAGAAAGTGTTTTCAAATATGTGCAGTGACCTTTGGGTTACTTCAGGATGAAGCGAAAGGGGTTATGGGAACTGATCGCCAGGAGACAGAAAATCGGAAAAGGGGGGAAAAGAGAGATGAGGGATAAGTTCTTCGGAATTGCAAGATATATAGACGAGAGGTCTAACAAGAGTTGAATTAGAGTGTAATATATGTTCTTCGAAACTTTGGGAAGCTGTAAATTTTATTTTGGGGACTGATGGAATTTCAATCCAAGAAGGTATTGCGATGGGTATTTTTCCTTTATTATTAAAGGAGGCGATTGAATCGGTTTCGTTCTTAATCTTGGGTAAAACCAAATCGAGGTTTATGATTTTGGCTTCAACTCTATCAGCCGATGTTTCTCAGAAATAGATTTAGGTGGAAATATCTTGAAAAGTTAACTATTTAGAAGGAGCCTTAGTATTACACTGTGTGGGTTTGGGTTGATAAACCTTACTTGTAGAAGTAGTTGTCATCTTAAGTTATCCGCTTGGCTTTAAAAAAAAATTAGGTTCGGATACGGGTGTGGTCTGCTTATCATCCAGATTTTTTCTGGTATTCCTTCAACTGGATGCCAATTTATTAGTAGTGGAGTCACCAAGTGAAAATTAAAATTAGACTTAATAATGTATTCTATCTTTGTTCACTATAAAAGAAAGAAACTTACCATGTCATGTTACAAGGGAAAAACTTTCTATGGCCAAGGGTAAACCACAACAGACATATATGACTGCAGAAATCAACTCAACATGTGCTATATAAACTAATGTGCAATGCAAGGAAGAAGCCTACCTTGATCCAATCGTTTGATGTCATTCCACTGTTGAGAACCTGCGAGAAGTTCTCAACAAACAAGTGATGCAAGTATATAGTGACAGTATATAAAATGAGTTAGCACATCAGATAGCACAATCCATTAATAAACATTACAAACATGCCCATGGATAATAATCATATATTTGCAAAATATAGATAGGACGGGAAAGGAGTATTTCTATTAATAATCGATCAACAGAAGTATCAACATTATAGAATTTTGTGTCGGCACGGTTTGAAACCAAGAAACCAAATTCCTTCCAACCGGGTCTCCACCACTTCAATCCTCCACCAAAGGAAAGATCATAGCAAAGAGGTAATGAGGTCCTCTCGACAAATAAGGAAAGAGCTTGGGGGATGAACATTGTGTTCAGACTTGAGGGACAAAGGGATCCAGACTCAATATGAAGTAATTTCTCCAGTGTAACTTTTCTCTCAAAGTTGAATGCTTTCTCCTCTTTTTCCATAGCTCAAAATTGTGCTCTTATAGCCTCCAGAATGCAACTGAAGGACTGACTTAGAATGTTTCCAGTATATGGAAGGCCAAAGAACAGAGATCTTCTGTCGTGACATGGAAACCCGACCTCATTTTGTATTTTTTGGCACAAATCCCAATATACATGAGTTGTAGTGGAGCAACAAGCGTATACGCATCTTGCAAAGAAGTTAGGGAGCATATATGTGGAAAAATATTTATTTTTGGCTTTGGAATTATCAAAAAGGGGGTTGATAAGTCCGCATAGTGAAAATGGAAAAAGGATCTCTGTGCAAGATAGCAATGGTGAGGAAAATATTTCTATAACATATTCCCCCTAATGTGTGAGATCAGAGGAGTATCTGCGATAGCTGAAATACATTATAAATAACCCATAAGTGGAGTGGTAGAGAACCAATTGGACGAACTCAATTTCTCATTACATTATGTACTGACTTTGCACACATGGCTAACAAGAATACAATGTAGATCCATGTGGAAAATATAACAACAAGTGTTCATGCCCATGAGTAGGTAAGTATAAATGTGGTTACATGCCAATAACTGTCATAGTCACAAACAAGGCCCAGTGAAACTAATCGCAAAATCAATCTGAAGATATCTGTATACCATGGAGTACAATCTAATCTCCCATGATCACTGAATTCAAATAGGTACTGGTCCAATGAAATGGAAGCAACAGCTCAGGAAAGCTCTGTCCACAAAGTGATGTCTTCAAGTCTTCAATACAATCCACCATTGGCGCAAGTCTACATTATGTGAATAAATGAGTTGAGGTCGAACACGATGAGACAACGTTTGATTACTGGTCATTGAGGTATATTGTTAGCAAACATGAGACAACCTACCAATGATGGAAGTACGTATCAAGGCACCGAGTAAATATATACAAATTTGAATAAAGGAGCTGGTGTCAAACACTTGAGAGATCCATTAATTAGGAGACATTGATGTATTCCCATCTGTCAATGGCGAGAGATCCTGCCACTAATGACTGCAAGACTCAAGGTACTCATAAAACTCTAGGTCTCGTATCCAGAATACATGAGATGAATTCGATGGAAGGAGACCCGCTAAAAGGAGAGCATTAAGGCATCTCTCATCAGTCAACACAAGGAACAAAGCAGGAGATTCATGATTTGGTGGAGATTGGATGAATAACATGTTCACCAACCAACAACCCTGTGTGTCTTTCGCGTGTGCCAAATGCAAGCGGTACACTAAAAAGACCTTATGAATAGCATCCAATGATGAAAATTGTTGACAAAGGTGAGGAAACCATCAATAAGGATAATGGCATCAAAGACAGTGCATGAATCCCAAAGTGTGAATAGATGTCTTGCCATCTAACACAAGGGAAACCACCTAGTCAACGACCCATGATGAAATGTCGATTGTTGGGTTCAAGGTGACCTACCAATGATGAAAGTAGGGTCAGGGTGCATCATATGACCAAAGTATCATGTGATTTTGAGACAAACTAAGGGTATGGATGACATGTAAAGTCAATATTTCTAAGGAGTGGTTGACATAGGTTGATAGAATTCCTTTGAACAAGAGCATGAGACATACAGTGGACTCCGACAACATAGACTTAATGATGTGACAACTAGATGTAGAAGGCATCCATAGTGTTCTCTATAGTGAATGGAAGATTAACCAGTCAGTAGAGAAAATTTTGTAATGAGATCAGCTTCCTAAGGCCATGCTAAACCCAAAATTATGATAACGCAATGACTCAATAACTTTGTGCTCTGTTCAAAGGTGACACGACTGCTACCAATTACAATATAGTACTCCCTTCCCGCCTGTCTTTTTTTGTTTTTTCATAACAAGTGAATTCTATGATACAAAGGAGGGAATGAGTGTCGCAAGTAAGCAAAACTAGTTCCAGCAGTGGAACGTACCTATGCTCAATCCAAGGAAATGCATGCGGGAGATGGACACTCGGGGTGATGTTCCATCCAGGGTATAGGGTGTCAAATTGCAAAGGATATAAACAAGGCTCTACTTGTTTGAGGATGAAAACTCCTTGGGCCATGGTTTATAACGCAAAGCGAGAACCGGATAAAGGCTCAATACTGCAAGCAAGGGCATGAGATGCAATCACAATTTAACACCAAAAAATGTCCTTTTTTATATCTTTTAGTCTACTTGGTGTGAAAAAGGGGTAAACTTGTGTCAAATAGATGTCTTTTCAAATCCAATTTACGAGTTTGAAAAAGACAAGTTCACTCGACGATATTTTCCATTTTTTATAGCGGGTCGGAAAAGAGCTTAACTAAGACTCATGATCTTTCAAATCTAATTTTAACGACTATGAAAGGGACAAATCACTCAGCGATCTTTTTAATTTTTAATAACGAGTTGGAAAAGAGCTTAACTAAGACTCATTTTTTGGTAGTCCATGAGTAATAAGGCCGCATGTGCATGAATGAGAAATGAGGGTCATTGTAAATTCATGTATCGAATTCTAATGGACTCCCGGTCCTAAGGAAAAATCTCGGCATGGGAACCAAATGACAAAGAGGTTCTAAATAGGGTACCCATGTTTGGTAAGTCTCTACCATTTATTAATGATGCTATGATAACATATGGAGTTTAATGCGTCGCAATAAATGGGTAAGGCGAAAAAAGTGGTAATTGAAGGATAATGCAAAACTACACGATGTAGTGAATACCTATCCTATATGCTAGGTTATGAATATACCTGCCTGAGGAGATGAACGACCAACCATGATGTTGAAATTTGTAAGAAAATTGAGTCAAAACTAAAAAACCCATCTTAAAACCATTTTTGAATTAGTCCATTAGACAAAATAATAACATAAAACTATATCAATGGGTAAACATGTTTTATAAATAGTAATAAAATAAAAATTTACTATGTCATTTTCATTTTCACCCAAAATAGTGCAATTTGGACTAACATACCTCGAAAATTCAAACGACAATCGTGGGAGCAATAGGCAATGGAATCGAAAACCATCTGGACCGTGTAACTCTTCATCCTGTCCTCTTCAAATTCAATGGTTTACAATTTTGAATTAGGCTCCATTTTTTTAGTTTTTAAGGGCACAAATTGAGTTTTTTGGTATACACGGGTTTCTACTAATGTTTCATGTATACGACCAAATATACACCCCTGTGTGAACTACAGGGATCATATATCAGGCCCTACCTACGACTGTTCTTCGATAACCCATGTATACTTGTGCAAAATGGAAAAAAATAAGCTTCTAACTCAAAAATTGATTTGGTTTTTGCAGGATGGTGTTGGAGTGGAGGGAGAGAGAGCATGAGGAGGTAGATGCAGCAGTGGATCAAGAACCTATGGCTCAAGAGGAATTAAAAATATGTGTTCCATACAAGTTTTGGGCTCTCAAAGGAATGAGGGCCCAAGTGAGGTTATTGGAAATGCTAGTGGGCTATTGGGATCCAGATAGGAAGAGATTTATCCTTGATGGACAACCATTAAGGATCGAAGTAGAGGAAACCTACTTCCTGACAGGACTTTCAAATCGATGAGAGGTCATGGACCTCAAGTCACATGGGGCTGGGAGTGGGATGAAGGTCGAAGAATACATCGAGGCCCATTGTGTTGCAGGGACTCCCATGGTGGGAAGTCAAATCCCTATCTGAGCTATAGGTAACCTCAGCCTGAAGATTATTGTTCTCGTGCTTACTAAGATCATATGTTCAGCCTCACTACATCAAGCATAGAGACCGCTTATGTTTTATGCACTGGAGTGTGCGATACCTACCATGTACGATTGGTGTACCTCACTGCTGACCAATATGAAAGGTCAGCTGACAGAGTGAAAGAAGGGGGCAAAGAAAAACTTCGGGTTTGCCTCTATCCTTTGTAGCTTCTTTTTCGAGCAGATCCTAAGCCTAGTACCTAGAGTGGAGATCATTCCTAGAGGGCCATGTGATCCAGCTATGGTGCGATGGATCGAGGTCATGAGATGGCAGGGGGGAGGTAGGGTGGCAACACCCTACAACGATGATTTTTTCTTCTGGTGGAGGAGACAAATCATAGCTCTGGATGACTATCCCTATGTAGGAATTGATTTCAGAGGTGATCCTGATATGCCGCTTCCACCAGGAGCCACCTACGGCGCCATAGGTAAACAATATTTTTTATATATTTCATTTTTTGTATTTTTGTATTTAAAATAACAAAAATATTTCTTGGATGGTGTTTTTAAATATTAACTCGATACTTGTGTGGTTGCAGACGTGGGTCCACAACGTCCAGAGGGATTCCTACGACATAGGCAGAGGCACCGGGGAGATGAGGCAGTGGGAGGAGAGGTGGAGAGAGTCCTTCAGAACATGCAGGGAAACCTGTCGTGTTTGACATAGAGTATTCCTATGGTTTAGGTGGAGGATCTACCTGAAGCCATGTAGAGGAAAGTTGTCGGTGTACCTAGAGAATGGGTACGACTCTTCCAGCGTCTCTCCAAAATCATGTTTTTTTATCACGAGAGTCATATGGTGCCACATGCATAGATGTCATGGGACATGTATATCGACTGTATATGTATTTTTGAGAGCCTTAGCCCCAATTTTGTAATATAAAACACCATATTTTTTGGAAATATATAAAGAGGAATCTTCAGTTGTACTTATATCTTACAATGTGTACATTGATTTAATGGTTTTCTTTGCTTTATTAATGTACAAATGTCAATTCAAAACACAATTAGCGTAGGCATTGGATACATGATTAGAAATCCTAGGAATGTGAAAGTATGTAAAAAAATCAAATTGTCGTTCTAAAAGACATACCCGTAGGAATCAACAGAGTAATGTTGGATCACACACATGGTAATGACCGTTCAACTGACATATGACTAATTGAGAATCCAGACACACCTCTATAGAGAGAATACCATGTGAGATAACATCGCACAATAATTCTATGACGACGTTGTATTCGGCCACATTATTCGTGGATGGCCATAGGCATACGCCACCTAAAGACACCAGCAGACCCTCGGGTGAGTAAATCACCCACGTGGAAAAATCTAAGTTTCGTGTATGACATATGGCTCCGTCTGCGAATCCTACATAGACTAAAGACTCCATTGACATCTGCCAACAAAAGGGAAAACTCGATAAGCAATCCAAAGACAAAAAAGGGGAAAAGGTGTATATGCACTAAATTTACATTAGTATACAAAGGGTTTCGCCCAAGCCCAGGGCTCAAGCATAATACATTTTTAAGTAGAGCCCATTTCTGGGCTCATCCAATTTATTCCCTTCATAATATTCCAACTCATAGGCTCCTTTTTCTAGAACACATCGCACAATATAAGGACCGTGTCACATGGGTTTAAACTTTCTTTCCCCTAGCGGTTCGTTGGCTTGGTCATACAAGAGGACCAAGTCACCCTCAACATAAAACAAGGGACATACAGACTTATCATATTGAACCTTGACACGTTTCTTGTTTTCCTCGATAGCCGTAAATACATCCTAACGCTACTCGTCAAGACTCTCTAGGTGTACAAGGCGTCGCTCTAAATCCGAAGTGTCAGGTAGGAGCTCAACTGCCAATTTGAGAGAAGGGATTTCACATTCAACTGGAAGTATCGACTCCACATCGTGTAATAACTAAAATGGATAAAAACTGGTGGTAGTCTTAACTGAGGTTTGGTATGCCCAAAGTGTGGGATATAACATGATGTGTTAGTTGGAATTGCTTTGACTGGCAATTTTTTGCAGGATGGTCTTGAGAGACTTATTGATGGCCTCTACTTGCCCATTTTCTTGGGGGTAATAAGGAGACAAGTGATCATTTTTAAACCCCAGCTTAGATGGTAGTTCTATCATCATTTCATTTTGAAAATGACTGCCATGATCAGTGACAATCTCACTCGGGATATCGAAGTAGGTGATAATTTGGTTGAATACAAAAAAATATGTAGTCTTCCCATCGGATTTCATGGTAGGCATGGCTTTGGCCCACTTGGTGAAGTAGTCGACAACCACGATAATGTGTTGATGCCCCCCAGCCAAATTTGGGTTGCAATCAATGAAATATACTCCCCACTTGGTGAAGGGACCGACGGTAATGACTGGGTGAAGAGGGGTTGGGTGCGAGCGCAGTTTTTGAGTGAACACCTAGCAGGGGTGACACTTCTTAACCACTTCAATACAATCTTTAAAGATGGTGGGCTAGAAGTAACTGGCTCGCAAGATTTTCTGGGTTGTCGCAAGCCCGGATAGATGACCACCACAAGCCCCTTTGTGAAAATCATTAAGGACTAACTCGGCTTCCTCATGAGTTAAGCAATGACATAAGATACTATCTATTCCTCAACGATACAAAGTGTCACCAACGATTGTATACTTTCTGGCTTGGTATCTAACACATCGTCTATCATCTTGTGAGAGATGCTAATTGAACTTCAAGGTTTGAAGATATAAAACAATATCTCCATACCAAGGGTCAGATGACGAGACGAGGAAAATGTGTTCATCTATGAACGAATCGACATGAATAACATCTTTGTCTAATCATGGGAAATCAGATATTAACTCTGCAAAAACTAGTGATTTCTTGGACTTGGCCAAAGCAAAGTCGAGATCAAATTCTTGTAACATAAAAATCCATTTATTATATCTTCCGCCTATGATACTTCTAGTGAGGACGTATTGAAACAGATTAACATCGGCAACCACAGTAGTTTTGCAAAGCAATATATAGTGTCGTAAACGTTGGACTGTGTGGATGACAACCAAAGATAGCTTTTCAACATGTGAGTAATTACGTTCAAGACCTACTAAATTTCGACTGAGATAGTAGATGACATGCTCATGGATCTCATCATCCTCCTGAACTAGAACCATACCAATGGTCTCTTCAGATGTGGTGATATACAACAAGTAATCTCTATTGTAATCAGGAGATTTCAATAGAGGGGATGATACCAAGGCTTTCTTTAAAGATTCAAAAGACTATTGGGATCACTCATCCCAGATAAACAGGGTGTCTTTCTTCAATAGGTGCATGAAACTCTTAGTGATATTGGCATAATTCACAATAAACCGACGCAAAAAGTTAGCTTTCCCCTGTAAACCTTGAATCTATCTAATCGTGTGGGGGGGAGGAAACTAAAGAATTGCCTCAACATTAATTCGATCTACCATGATCCTTGTCTCGGAGACTAAGAATCCTAAGAGATGGCCAAATCTAATGCAAAAGATGCATTTATGAGGATTGAGTCAGATTCTATAGTAGCGACATATTTCAAAAACCAGTCGAAGGTGCATAGCATGATCCACTCTCTTGCGAGAGTGAGCAGCAAGATCATCAAGGTAAGCTTCGACTATGTGTTTGAGATCATGAAAAGCAAAAGTCATGGCTCATTGGAAGGTTTCTCCGACATTTTTTAGGCCGAAAAGCATTTTTCGATATGCAAACATGCCCCAAGGACATATGAATGTTGTCTTATGTTGGTCTTTGGGTTTGATCTGAATTTGGTTATATCCTGAAAATCCATCCATAAAAGAAAATATTTCACTTCCCACACACTTATCGAGAATTTGATCAATGAAAGGCGTGGGGCAGTTATCTTTAGGACAGGTCTTGTTCAAGTCGTGAAAGTCCATACACACACGGATGGTTCCTTTTTTTTATTCATGAGAATGGGGTTGGATACCCATTCGATCAAGGGAACTGGGTAGATAAAGCTGACATTAAGTAGCTTCTCTACCTCTGCCTTAATAGCGGGGACCTTTCTAGGATTAATAGCTATAAGATGTTGTTGAATGGGTTTAGCATACAGGTAAGTTCTAATCTCATGTTCGACAATATGGGGGTTGATCCCTGGCATCTCTTCACATGACCAAGCGTATACATCTCAAAATTCTTCGAAGAGGTTGGTGTAGATCAGAATCTCTTCTGGCGAACAATCCACACCTATATTTACATTTTCAATCTTGCCAGGGGTACGAGAGATATCGATATGGATAGTAGTAGAAATGCTCGCCATATTCCCTTCAGCTTAAATGCCATGTGTATCAAGTGTAACTACGTCATGACCGACTATCTCACTGAGGATAGATCTAAAATCATCTTTCTCAATTCTTTCAAGACTTGGGAGAAAATAATATCGATGATGCATATCATCCCAAGGTCTCTCGAAAAAATTCATGACTTCAAGGATGGCTTCCTTCGAAGGCAAAGCCTCATCCAAGAAATCATGTGAACAAGATAACTAAGTGGCCCACACGGGCCTAAGAACTGGATCCTCCTTGACCGTCTGCGAGGGAACAAGATCGAGATCAGCATAAGAGTCAAGGATAGATTGATATGCAATCTCTGCTACCGATAGTGGCATATCCATGCCAGCATGCAACTAACCTTCAATCAACGAAGTCAGAGAAGGTAGGGTCCAAGGGTCACTAGAATAAGAAGTGCGGAAAGGGATGGACCTCTCTACTAAAGTGGGCATACTGGACATGGCATAAACGTGGTGAGTTGGTTTCAAGAAGTTGAAAGTACCCATGAAGGAAGAATACATTTCGACACTGATATTCTCAGTTGTTGGCTGAGAATTGTTGACCACAGGGATCGATGGTCCAACAGATGCCTTCAGGCTAGAGTATGCAAAGGATAACTGGTCAATCATCACAATCTCCCCCTGATGAGGAAAACAAAGCATGCAGAAAACAAACGATACAATAGAAACCATAGCATAAGTCCAATTGCGACCTAGTAACAGGTTATAATCGATAGGTGCATCAACTACCTCTACTTCTACCTCTACCATCTTCCCACCTAACTAGACCAGAAAGGCAAGGAGAATACCATGAGGGAGGAAGGAATGATCGTCGAATGCATTGAACATGGTCGATAACTTTGAAAGGTTTGGAGAACCGATATCTTTCCAACAGACTAAGGACATCACGCAGGTGGCAACACCTTCATCAACAACCACTCATTTGATGGTATATTTAGAATACTCCACGTGGATTTGGAAATCCACATGGTAGGGTAAGTGAGGCTTCACGTCCGTGACATCAAACTTGATGATCTTCGAGCCACTAGGTTCTAGAGCTCCTAAGGTAGAGAGTAAGGAATTCCTTTGTGATGGACACGTCTAGAGTACCTCCAAAGTAGACATCACGCAAGGTGTTTGGCCTAGATCCTCAAAAATAGAGTAGTTTTGGGTGGCTCTAGCATTAGGGTTATGGGTAGAGCACTTGAATACTCCTTTCGGAATACGAGGTAGTGGCTCTGGTTTCTCGATATGTAAATTTGTCTCTAGAGGTGGAGGAGGAGCTTCTAGGTTGGTACTAGATTTTGAAGAGACATAATCTTGAGAGCGAGTGGCTATATCAATTTTTGCGTCGACCATATTGATACAAACACGATCACCATCTTGCAGTGGTGGGTTTTGACTCCCACTAGGCGCATTTACGATGTTCAAAGAACTTGAGGCTAAGTGTTGGTTGTGAGGAAAAGGATTTTTTAGCAGAACAGGTGGAAGACTTAAAATCCTCACAGCCTCCACAAGTTTGGGGCATAAGTGTGTAAGGTGATAATCAGTACAAAGTTTACAAGGAAAATTAACCTTATGCTTTTCTTTCTTTCCCTATCCAACATTATCGTTCTATTTTCCATTATTATTCTTGTCCTTGGGTTTATTCTTCCCACCTCTATGATTATTTCAACCTTTCCATTTATTCCCATCTGGTTGCTAGTCACCATTTGGGTTTTTTGACAACTGCATGGAATGTAAATCCTCTGATTGGGTGGGTTTGGAGGATCTAGATGAAGCTAGTCCTCCGGCAGAATTTGTTCCCAAGTCTGCGGACTTTACATTGGTTGAATCCATAATGCCATTGGCATGGGGCCCAGGAATCTGTCTAGGATCATGAGTCGACCGCGGTGCATCAAGAAGAAGGTGGTATAACATCCCAGACTAAGCATAGATCAAATCGAATTGCTGGGCTCTAAAAATGGCTTCTTCTTCGCTGAAGACCATAGAAGTAACAATGTCCTTTGAAATAGGATCATGAAAAGACTTTAAAAACTATTCTAAATAAAAGGTTGGGGCTATGGGATTCTTAACTAATCATTTTCACTTACGCCATTCCTGGATATGGCTTGAAATATGAGTGTTGATACCCTAGCGTAAAGTTCACAAAATTTTAAGGCCAACATCGTAACGAATGGGTAGTTGAAAATGGTTAAAAAAGGATAGCACTAACTGTTGAAAAGACCGATATGTCCCCCTAGGTATCTCAATATACCATTGTCATGTAATCTCGATAAGAGTGCACTAAAACAATCATAATCTAATAGAATTGTGATTCAAAGAATTTGATGAGCACCAGAGGTGAAAAGTAGTGACGTGATCACCAGGGTCCTCACCATTCTTACCCTCAAACTTTGGAATGTCTGACAAAAGATTGGTGGGGACAGGGGGCCATGTGGGATCATGACTCACTGGGTCATTCAATAGTTTAGACAAATCTGGCAGATTAAGCGTGGCGAGAAAGGGAATACGGGGTTGCGACACCTGACCCCATCCTCCCGCAAAAGATTGAGTATTAGGAGTTGCGTTCCATCCAGGATTCTGGTAAGGACTAGAAACTTTTCCAGAATTAAAAGCCCCTCCTCCATGCGGATTCGTGAATGATGGATTGGGCATCATTCCAGCAGGAATGTTCTGATAAGGGTTATGAAAATTGCCCCCAGTTGGATTAGCTCCAAACTGAGGGTTTTTAAAACTGCCCCCAACTAGATTAGATCTAGGTTGGGGGTTGCCCAACACATAATTCTGACCTCCTCTAGGTGGGAATCCAGAGGATTGAAGTGGATTCATTATGCCAAAATTATTGGTCGAATTCGGCACCGAGGGGATAGGGATATAGGGTGGAACTTGTCTGCCATCTTGGTTGTTCCATCCCACCATAGAAGGATTAGATCCGGGGTTAAGGAAGGGGACACTTCCTACATTAGGATTCACTTGGGGAACATGAAATCTACCAAACATAAAAGGAGTGTAAGGAGGTGTAGTTCCCCCAAGTCCAAGGCTAGCGTTATGGCCAACAGCTGGGATGGCAGTCGAAAACTGCGAAGTGAAACTTGGCATACCATAAGAAAAATGACTAGTAGCCATGGGGATGGTTTGAACATTGTAAATCAGTGAGTGTCCAAAACTCCCAAAAGGGTTAGAGTCAAGAGACGAAGCATTGACTGCGGGTTGAGCCATAGTACCGGTGTAGGCCTCTGACATTGCAACTGTAGTGGTTGTAGTTGTCGAAGGGGTGAAATTAACTATAGTGGGATTGGGAGTTAATGAAATACCATTGTTCTGAAGACTAGACTCAGTACTCATCCTTGTGGGATCACAAGTATGAAAAGTGGATGTGTGTGTACCACTCCCAATAACTCTACACCTTTTATAAGGCAATAGCTCGAAAACCGGTGGTAACTGTAACAACCGACGAGACCTGCGAGGAAGCTAGTCCAACTCCACAATGATTTATGACTCTCAATAAATAAAAATATATCCTAAGGCCAACTAGTAATCAAAGAGCATACCAAAATGTCAAACGGCCAATATGCATGCAAATGGGTTAAAGTGGTTGAGTTCCCTCCCTCGCTAAAGAAGGTATGCCTCATCCAGGAGTGACTTAAGACTCCCTGCTAAATTTTGGAGGTAATAGAATCAGTTATAAGGGTCCTCGTAGGCTTAACAACCAGACGGTTAGATCCCCCAGAGAGGTAATCTTCCATAAAGGTTGTGTGCTTCCCGACCCTTATCTGACTCAGGATACAAGCAGAATAACCCCTGCAATTAACTTATGAGAAACCTAAGTCAAGAAACTAATCAACCACTATATAACCGATGAACAGGCGAACAATTGTAAGTCTGGATTACCGTATGGGAAGGGTAGAAAATCCCGAAACCTTGAAAGTACTGCCTCTCACAGAGGTGAGGATACTAGCAATATCCCCAAATATGAATAAATCCGTAGAAATATTTCTAATCTTAGGTGAGTATCCAAGGGTTATCCCTTCAACAAACTTCGTGCGACCTCGTGCTTAACTCCGGTGTGAGCGGAGCCTCCTGATATTACCAATTATACAATGGATTTCTCAACTCCCAGTCTCAGACACATATGTTGATTTAATTGCCTTGGAAAAGTTTACTCACAAAATCTTATTCCAAGTCACTAAATCCTAGGCTAGTTTGTGCACCCTAAACAATAAAATTGTTGCTAATCAATTTTATTTTAAAGTGTAAATTTTATTGGCCGTGATTACTCAAAAAGGTATGGAAATGAAACTCATGGTGTTATGATTCTGCATGAAAATAAAAATAGATATAATGCAAATCCTAAATTTAACTCTTCAGTGAATGATATGCTAAATAAAAACAATGCAATCTTCAATTTTAACTCTACAACTCAGAAGTAAAATGCAATATCTTGCTAAATGTTCTAAGCTAATTATAAAGGTTCCAAGACAAAAATACCAACCAATACAAAATACCTATTTTTTTTTTGTATTTTTAATGTATTAAAAAGAAAATGCATGGACTGATAAGCGACTTGATATATAACTTGTACTGTGTATAAAAGAAATCACTCGAGAAGAATACCAATAAGCTAAGAAGACAACCCAACTACCAAGGACAAATCAAAAACGAAAAACAAAGAGAAAGACACTGCCCAAAAATTCAACTCCAAACAGGTTTCCTGTCATTCCAGATAATCTCAACAGGCACCACAGAGACCTAAGAAGGCTCAGTGATCCTCAAAACCTACCCCGCAATCACTAAACCAAGCAAGCAAGCAAAGGGGAAGTGGTATGCACGACTGTTTAAGATAAAATGACGTATATACGCTTCTTGTAGTGGGAAAACAAGCGTGTATACGCAACTGTCAGGGAAAAAAGGGCATATATCTTTTAAAACAAGGCTAGGCAAGGGTCAAAGGCTGAAAAACTCAGACCCGGAGTGAACAGACTCTGTCCAACTATGATACGATAATAAACACAAATGAAAAATAACAATGTAAGAAAAAAAATACTTCAACCCTTAGAAGGAAGATCTGTCCCCAGTGGAGTCGCCAATTATGTTACAATGGAAAAAATCTCTATGGAAAAGGGTAAACCACAATAGACAGGTATGACTACAGAAATAAACTCAATTCCAACATGTTCTATATAAACTAATGTGCAATGTGAGGAAGAAGCCTACCTCGATCCAATCATTTGATGTCGTTCCACCGTTGAGCACTTTGACCCAAATATTTATACCTACGAGAAGTTCTCAACAAAAAAGTGATGCAAGTATACAATGACAATATATAAAATGTGTTAGCACATCAGATAGCACAATCCATTAATAAACCTTACAAACATGCCCATGGATAATAATAAAATATTTTCAAGATATTGATAGTATGGGAAAGGAGTATTTCTATTAATAATCGATCAACAAAAGTATCAACATTACAGACTTTCGTGTTGGCACGGTTCGAAACCAAGAAAGCAAGTTCCTTCCAAATGGTTCTCCACCACTTCAATCCTCCAGCAAAGGCAAGCTCATAGAAAATAGGTAATGAGGTCCTCTCGACAATAAGGAAATATCTTGGGGGCTGAACACTATGTTCATACTTGAGGGACAAAGGGATGCAGACTCAATATGAAGTAATTTATCTAGAGTAATTTTTCTTTCAAAGTTGAATGCTTTCTCTTATTTTTCCATAGCTTGAAATTGTGCTCTTATAGCCTCCATAATGCAACTGAAGGGTTGGGTCAGAATGTTTCCAATATATGGAAGGCCAAAGATCAGAGATCTTCTGTCGTGAAATGGAAACCCGACCTCATTTTGTATTTTTTGGCACAAATACCGATATACACGAGATGTAGTGGAGCGACAAGTGTATATGCATATTGCAAATAAGTTAGGGAGTTTATATGTGGAAAAATATATATTTTTGGCTCTAGATTTATCAAAAAGGGGATTAATAAGTCTGCATAGGGAAAATGGAAAAAGGCCCTCTCTGCAAGATAGCAATGGTGAGGCAAATCTTTCTATAACATGACATTCTCCCAGGGAAAAATGACTTCGTCTCTCCCTCCCCGGCAACGACGCCAAAAAGTTGTTGTTCCTGAGATTAAACTTAAGGATCAAAGAATAATGTCAAGCATCATGAATTAAGGAAAGTTGGTTTTAAAAGTGTTTTTTATTCCGTTGGTTGTGTAAAAATGAAATCCTCAAATGAAATTGATATCTGAACAGAACATAGGCTGTATTTCATCGTCTAAGTCAATTTATCAAAATGAAAGAGGATAAGATAATTACACAATTATTAAAAAAACTAAGGCGTCAATGTCAGAAGAGTCTTACCTTGTTTATGGTAGAAGGAAATGTAGACTGCACTCCTGAAAGAATATAATATGTAGTAATCCAAATAACAGGCAGGTCTTGTATTTACTGATAGCAAATACAAAGGAAAACCTTCTTGCTAATTAAATACTAATGAAACGTAATCACAGTAGTTGTTGTACTAAATTGTAATCATTCATTTGTTCAGGAATGAGTTAAAGAGAATAGAAGATATGAGATACAAAGAGGGAACATAAATCAAACAACACAAAATTTGGAATCCTTGTCTGCACTTGTATTAATACTCACAAAGAATGAGTTTTATTAGTTACAATATGACATCAAGCAGCCTAGAATTAACCTTAGAAAGTTATATTTATACAAAATATTCTCAACCTTAAATGATTGGAATTCCCCTTATTTCTAAAATAGTAAAAATTACAAAATGTAGAATGCGAAACACTTCACTTGCATATTTTCTATGAGTCTCCTCATTATACTGGAAGAGGCGTTTTTCTCTCTAGTTCCCCAACTCCGAAATGGATAATGTACACAATTCATCTCATTTGTTTCTAGCAGTACTACCTTTTACTTGTCCAATACATTCGATACATCTGCTCACAAATTGCGCCACCAGTCTGGATGGCTCTGTTAAATTATTACCCTCAAAAATATATAATTTATTATCCAATTGAGGTAATCTTTGTTCCATTCGTCTATCTTCTGAAACTATAGACTGTAATTGCATATTAGGCTTCACTAGCTATCTATTTATCTGAATAATATCAACCTATTTTATCTGTGAGATTTCGGCCTGAGTCTCTTCCATATTTTTCTTAATGTCAAGTTGATGTTTTGTTATGTTAATCTGTCCCAGTACTCTAGAGATATATTCTTTTTCAAGGCCTAATGATTCTTTTTTGAGTGAGTGGAAAGACTCTTCACAAAATTCCTTCACTTCCTAAACCATTTTCCTGCTTTCACCTATGCTAGATTCCCAATATTTTAGTATTATATCACCTTTGGTCCGTTATGCAACAAATAACCTAGAAGTCATAGCTAATCCTTATTTTGTTGATGACACAATTGCTTCTTGGAAGGTAGTCCAGGCAAAAATAATTTCTCTCTCTCTTAAACAAATGTTATTTAATGCATGATCTATCACCTAAAAATGATCTTGGATAGTTTCAACCTTAGTGAGAAGGCTTTTTTGTGTTGCTTTCAGCTCCTTTCTCACTTCCAAAGCCTGAGATTGGAACACTGTTATATCTACAATCATGTTTTCGTTAGAGATTACCTTGGCTTCTAGATTCCTTACAAACTTGTCTTGTTGGGTGGCTCATCCCTAGCTCAGTTGTATATTCCTGTGCATCTTCTTGAGGTTGGATTTGAGTTGTTGGATTTCCAATTTATCGCTGGCTCTAATCTAATCGAAGCCTTTGTTGACCTTGTTTCGGATATTCTTTTCTATAGTCCTCATTTGATTCTGCAATTGGATTATTTGAAGATCTTTCTACTTCAATCGCTCTTTTAAATTTCCAACTGAAAACTGGTTGGTTGCTACAAAAGCCCCCAATGAACCTGCTACTTCTTCAACAAAGTCTACCTCCTCTAAGGCTTCTCCATCAATCAACACCCTATGTATTTTGACAACTGAACCTTCCCTTTGGTGTATTTCTCTCTTCACCACGACCTTCCTTTCCTTGCTGAAAATGAAATTGGAAGGAGGAAACTCTTCAACCAGAATGGGTGTGAGGTCCTCTATGAACATTACCTATGCATTTGGATTCTTTCTGGTGAATTGAAATGGTGTGATGAACTAGATAGGGCTACCGATTTCGGTGGATGATTGTTTCCCGACCGCATTTGCAGTCGATTTATCTGGTGAAAATAATGTTCTTTCTTCTCCCTCCTTTGTCAGTGTATCTGCTTGATCTTTGGCTTTGTAACCTAATACATTTGTCGATGGGATATCTTATTTTTGAGTAGACACCTCAGTATTCTACAAGATTTCTTGTTTTTCTTGTTCGCTCAAGCTCACTGCTTCCGATTTTCGAGTCTCTGTTTGTTGTGCAACTGTAGACATCGGGGTTCCTCCTTGTAACACTTTAGGGAGACTACTTCTTTGGTGCCACTGGAAGTCGTAAAACTCAATCATTTTATCGGGTGGCAGAGATCGAACTCGACTCAAGACCTATGGATAGGATTTTTCTCCTTGAAAAATCTCATCTTGAGGAGAATCCTTGTGTTCATACCTTTTTAAATTGTAGCTGGCCATGTGATTACCCACGACCTTCTATGGGTCATGCTTCTTGAATTCAATGCTGACCAACTTTATTTCTTCCAAGGCCGCAACCTCTACTTTGGAGTGACCGATATCCAGTAGAGAAAATGTACTAATCTGCAGGGGAAAAAAAGGCCATACCTTTTTTTGTACCTCTTTGATCTCCTTGCTAATCCTATCGAGCACAGTTTGTCATGCGACCTCTTGTAACACTAGTCGGTTTGGTAAAAATTGCAGCAGAGAAGATGGAGGAACTAAACAACCAAAAAACCTAATATAGGAGAAGTGTTCCTCGATATACCAGTCTGTTATTCTTCCTAGGTTAGTCACCATTTTGTCTAAAATTCTTGGAGGGGTTTAGCCATATCTGGTGGTGTGCATTGGCACCACTACCCAGTTGCAGATCTCATAAAGGAAGTCTTTTGTCGTTTCTTCCCAGAGCTTCGAATGATAGATATGTATGGGTTCAATGCTATTTGGAGTCCAGCTCCAGTCCATTAGTGGAAAAGGTGTCATGAAATAGACGACGTCCATAATATAAGCCAGCATGAAAAATTGGGTCAGTTTCCCTTTGGCTCTTAGTGACTGATATCTTGTAATATCTTGAACCAAACTATCCAACAATATCTTTTCCCAGTCAAAAGAGTACCCTTATGCTACTGTGTGTATAATAGGTACCCACTATAAGAGGAAATGAGTTGTGTTTTCCTTCCCATAGAGCCTACACAACATCATTTCTATGTACATTATTTGAGGTTCTAGTGCGACAACTGGGTATATACCATGGGAATCAGCTCTGAACTTCTCGGGGTAATAATACCTGTCTTTAATTAAATCGGAAAGGTTTTTTCCATATTGGTCACATTCCTTCTTATTGAATTCTTCTAGGAATTTTGCATTGTAAACGAAATTAGATACCTGAGACAATTTGTCCATCACCTGCAGATGTTTTGGTCTGAAAGACCCAATTGCAACCTTTTTCCAATTGAAAATAGTTCTGGTTGGGATATCTACATGGTCTAGCACCCAACCGATCATATAGTTATAGGGTAGGATCTTAGGCCTTGTCGCTATCTTCTGTAGCTCTGACTGAGAAACAATTTTGTATTTGGTAGATATGTTCTTCTTCTCGTTGTAACTTGAATCATCTGGGCAATTTACCAATTTGTATTGTAAGATGTTGAATACTTGTGTCCAGAATTTGATGATGTCTATGCTTCTGAGTGAGGTTTCAAAGAGAACATCTATGTGCTTGCTCAAACTTTCACCAGTCTCTTTAGGTGCTTTCCATGGAGCCATGGTATCAAGCCTTCAAACTCTCATATCTTCCATAGGAAAGGCGTAAAAATCCTTCAGCTGAAAAACTTATGGCTCAGTAAAAAACATAATGAAATTCAAATTCGCATTCCTTTTCCTTTAATCGCATCGATCAACCAATACCTTCATTGACAGAGTATTTACTTTCTTTAATGAATCAGATTTAAGCAGTGGCTCAAAATCTTATTTGCAATGATTCTTGTAAAGGTATTATTAATGGAATTTGTTTTTTTTGGTTGATGCTCGAGAAAAGCACATATGAAATTTGAATCTATCCAAGTCATCATTAAGCAATGTATTAATTAAGAGATAATCTATGTTTAAGCATCAGTTAATCATAGTTATCATTAAGTAAATTTCGATGTTTCTTCTCTCGGGAGATCTTATAACAGCCTGAGCTATAACTTACGAAATGTGAAATCACAATGTCATTAATTAAGTTTAATTGCATTTAACCCTTTTAATTAATCATGATTAACCTCAAATATTTCAGGGTTTTGAGGGTTTCAGGTCTCAAGATATTCTATACTAGTTCGAGCTATGTTCTCTGAATCATGAAATCACGATTGATTAATTAATATTAATCAGTTTTAAACTTTTAAATAATCGAGATTAACTTCAAGGGTTTTGTTATTTCGGGTATCAGGACTTTGGTTGTCGTTCGAGGTAGGATCCTTGAAATGCGAAATTGTCATAAGGTTTAAATATCGTTAATCATTTTTAAATCTTTTAATTAACCTGGTTTAACTTATGATAGTTTCACGACTTCGTATATCGGGACTTTGGAGTTCTTACATGTTGGACGGTTAGTATCATGAAACCCCGAAACCTGACATTTCGAAGGTAGCCTTTGGTGATTTGACCTTTTAATGAGTGGGCGGCTCCATAACTTTTAAGGATTTCAGATCGTTGGATTCAATGGAAGGCTTCATCAATGGTGATATTCAAGTGTGTGTTTGTCCTTATTTAAACAAAAATGAAACTTATCTAAGTCTAAAGTTTAGAAAAATATATATGTTTCAACACCCTCACTTATTTTGAGAGCCAAAAATTTGTAAAGGACACATATTTTTAGATATAGTTTCCCCCCCGCATATCTTCCACTGCTGCATCCACCTCCTCTTGCTCCCTCTATCTCCATTCAAGCACCATCCTGCCAAAAGAAAGCCATTTTTTGAGTTAAAATTCATTAAAAAATTGTTTGCAGCCTTGTACGCAGTCTATAATGTAAACAATAGTGTGTAGGGACACATATATGGGGGAATGCTTTTCTTTTCCCATGTACATGTCTCCACATACGCGACTCGATGAACTATATCTTGCGTACACCCTAATTTAAATGTTGCACCCTCAAAAACTCAAAATATGTGGACTTAATTGGAATTTTAAACCACTAGAAATGAAGAAGAGGGGAAGGGAAATTACTTGGTCCAGATGGTTGTCAATTCTGTTGATCATAGCTCCCACAATAGCCACTTTAAGATCGTGGGAAAAATGGTCTAAAATGCACTATGTGGGTAAAAAACTCAAATGGTATGGTAAAATTGTTCATTTTTACTATTAGTAGAATTTGTTTATCCACTTTATATAGTTTATGCTAATTTTTTACCTAGTAGACTAATAGTGCAGTGGAAGGAGTTGGTTTTGGTGGTTTTGTCCAGGGACTTTTGCGGTTTCTAGCGTCATACCACTTGTTCGTAACTTCGGTGGGTATTTTCTTTCATCAACATATAGGATAGGTTGTTACTCAATTTTTCATATTTTCATTATCCTATGACTTTGATCCATATGCCTTAGGTACGAACCCATTTATTAGTGACACATAACCTTCTTACTGCTACTAGAAGTGTTGTTATTGAATGGTAGAGGCTTACCAAACATGGGTGCCCTAGTTAGAACCTTTTTTCCATTTGGTGCCCATGCAAAAGTTATTCCATAGGAATAGGAGTCCCTTATTTTTCCAATAGGACTTTTCTTTTGAACCCCATATTCTTACTCAAAAGCATTCTAACCTATACCTATGGGAGGACCCCCCCTGAGTCTTAGTTAAGCTCTTTTCTGACTCTCTAAAAAAGTGAAAAAGATTTCCGAGTGAACTTGTCTCTTTCACACTCGTTAAATGGATTTGAAAGGACGTCTATTTGGTGTAAGTTTAACCTTTTTTCGAACCAAGTAGACTATTTACGAAAAATGAACACACTAGTCAACAATGGCTAGAATAGTTCTCATGGGTATTGTTTTATACTTTTTCAAGCCTAGGGGACTAAATTTATGAAAAAGGACATTCTTTGGAGTTAATTTATAATTGAATTCCATTATCTTTCTTGTAGTATTGAGCCTATTGTCGGTTCTTTATTTCTCATTATAAGCCTCTTACGTCAACAATTTGCATCACTATCCAAGAAAATCCTTGTTTATATCATTTGCATCTTGACACCTTGTACCCTAGGAGGAAACATTCCCTTGAGTATCCATGCCCCGCATGCACTTCCTTGCATTGATCATAGGTATGTTTCACTCTTTGGAGCTATTTGCTTACTCACGACACTCGTTTCCTCTCTTGTATCATAGCATTCATTTTCCTATGAAAAAACAAAAAAGGACGGGCGAAAAAATAATATTATCACATATTGGCAACAGTCATGTTGCCTTTGAACATAGCACAAAATTTTGAGTCCACTATCATTCAAAGTTTGGGTTTAGTATGACCTTAGGAAGATGAGATAGTTACTTAGAGTTTACTCCTCCAACTGGTTATTCTTCTAGCCCCTATGGAGAGTTCGTTGATGCCTCCTACATCACGAAGTCTCATCATCAATTCTATTTTTCCTGAGTTATCGATATGTCTCATGCTCTTTTTCAAAGGAAGTCTATAATCTCGTGTTGGACATTCCTCAGAAATATTGACTTTGCACACCGAACATACCCTCAGTGTGTCTCAGAGTCACGTGAATTTGTAGTCCTACCATGAACCCTAGTCCTACTTTAATTATGGGTAGGTAACCTTGAACCCAACAGTCGATATCTCCTCATTGGTTGCTGATTGGGTGGTTTCCCTTGTGTTCGACGACAAGACATATATTCACACATTGGTATTATTGCAATGTCTTGGATTCCATTAGCCTTATATGTTGTTTCCTCTTCTTTTTCGATAGTCTTCCTTATCGGCTTCTATTCAGAGGGTATTTTTTGTGCACTACTTGCATCTAGTGCATGCGAAAGATGCACAAGGGTCATTGGTTCATGAACATTCTCTTTGTTCAAGTTCCTACAAATCATCAAGCTATTTCTTTGTATCTCGTGCTGAATAATGAAAGATTCCTTAATGCTCTCCTATCATAGGGTCTCCTTCCATCGAATTCAACTCATCTATTATGGAAATGAGGCCTAGATTCCTATGAGTACCTAGAGGATTGCAGTCACCAGTGGTAGGTTTTCATGCCATCGACAGTTGGGAATACATCAATGTCTCATGATCGATGGCTTCTTCAAGTGTTCGATGTCAACACCTTTATTCACACTTGTAAGAATTTACTTGGTGCCTTGATACCTACTTTCAATATCAATAGGTTTTTTTACGTTTGTTAATGGTATACCTTAATGACCGATAATCAAATAGAGTCTCATTGTGTTCAACATCAACTCCTCTATTCACATAGTGTAGACTTGCACCATTGGCAGATAATGTAGAAAACATCAATTTATAGTAGTAGCTTTCCTGATTTGTTTCTATCGTTCATTGGATCAGTACCTATATGACTTCAATGACCATGGGAGATCAAATTGTACTACATTGTATACATATATCTTCAACTTCATTTTTGAGACTAGTTTCCATTGGGCCTTGTTCGTGACTATGATATCCTATGGCATGTGTCTACTTTTTATTGCCTAGTCACAACCATGAACAACTATTTGGTATATTTCCACATGGATCTGTAGTGTAATTCAAATTGGAAACCATGTGTACAAGGTCATTATAGATTTTAATATTGTCATGAGAAGCTAGCACTTCCAGATGGGTCTCCATCACTCCACTTCTGGGAATTATAATGCATTTTGGCCATTGTAGATACTCCTCTGACCTCACACATTAGCGGGCATCTGTTATAACTAATTTTTCCTCACCCCATGAAACTTTCTTGGATGGCCTTTCCATTTCCCTATGTTTACTTGAAGTTCCCTTTTTCATCTTCCAGAGCCAAAAAATCATATTTTTTCACATATACATGCCTTACTAGTTATACAACATGTGTATATGCAGGTCACACCACTACAACCCTTTTACATCAGGTTTGGTGCTCAAAATTAAAAAATTGTGTTGGGTTTCCATGTCACATCACAAGATCCATGAACCTTTACCTTCCATATACTGGAAGCATTTTGAGTCGGCTCTTCAATTCCATTTGAAGGCTACAAATTGAGCCATATCCAAGCCATGGAAGAGGAGAGAATTCAATTTTTGATAGCAAAGATACTATGGAGAACTTTCACTTCAAATTGGATCTACATCCCTTTATCCTTGAAAGTATGAACACATTGTTCAACCCCAAAGCTCTTCCCTCTTTGATGGAGAACCTCATTGTCTCCTTTATATGAGTTTTCTTTTGGTGGAGGATTGAAGTGGTGGAGGCCCAACTAGAAGGGACTTATTTTCTCAATTCTAAGACCTGCTGGCACAAAATTTTGTCACTTGTATACTTTTATTGATTATTTTAATAGAAACACTCTTCTCTCATCCAATTGATATCTTGCAAATATTTGAATTATTATTCCATGGGCATATTTGTCATGTATGTTAATGGATTATGTTATTTTGTATACTATCATTATATATTATCACCATATGCTTGCGTATATTGGTTGTTGAGGACAAGTTGCAAGTATAAATATTTGAGTTGTGTGCTCAACGACAGTCTTCATCGAACGTCTGGACGATGTAGGCTCTTGATCTTGTTCTGTTAGAATTTAATTTATATAACATACTTGATATTAGAGTTGATTTATGAAGTCATTCCTTCTGTTTTGGTTTACCCCAGTCCATAGAGAGTTTTTCCTTATAATAGACTCGTGGACTTGCAGATTCACGAATTCATAGTCTTCTAACCTTTCTTTCATAAGTTTGTCCGAAAAGTCTCAACACTTAACCATTTTTCCACTTATTTGGACTCAAAGACTCGCGTACTCATGAACTCACAATATTGTAACCTTTCTTTCATAAGTTTGTTTGAAAAGTCTCAAAACTTAGTTATTTTTCCACTTCTTCGAACTTGTGGACTTTCGGACTCACAGACTCACAATCTCGTAACATTTCTTTCATAATTCCATCTAAAAAGTATCAAAACTTAGTCATTTTTCCACTTCTTTGGCCTTGCAGACTTGTGAACTCATAGACTCACAATATTGTAAACTTTGTTTCATAAGTCCATCTGAAAAGTCTCAACACTTAACCATTTTTCCACCTCTTCAGACTCACGGACTTGTGAACTCCCAGAAACAAAATATTGTAACATTTCTTTCATAAGTCCATTTGCAAATTCTCAACATTTAACCATTTTTCCATCTTCGTGGACTCATGGACTCGCAAACTCATAATAAGTCCCAACACTTAGCCATTTTTCCACCTTCACGGACTCACAAACTCATGAACTCACAGACTCATAATAAGTCCCAACACTTAGCCATTTTTTCTTCTTCACAAACTCATAGACTCATAATAAGTCTCAACACTTAGCCATTTTTTCATCTTCATGGACTTGCGGACCCATAGACTCACATACTTATAATAAGTCCCAACACTTAGACATTTTTCCGTCTTCGTGGACTCCTGGACTCACGGACTCATGAACTCACAGACTCATAATAAGTCCCAACACTTAGCCATTTTTTTTTCTTCGTGGACTCATGGAATCACAGACTCATAAATAAATTTCCAAGATCTTACTGCAGTCTCATGGGACTGACAGTTGGTTTGCCACATAGCTCCACATCACCTACCAACTGTAATCTCATTCAACATGTACTTGAAACCATGGTAGCACATGTATTTCTTATACCATGTCAGCTGACACATGGACTCCACGCCATGCCGACATCATCATATGGAGAAATACCCAAATGTTTCCAATTTTCTTATGTTCAAATTTTTCAAAGGGGCTAAATTCTTCACATTTCCCTTGAAATTCCTCTTAATTTTACTGTAGTAATTTCAACAAATGAATTACAGACATCTTTTTTCTATCATTTCGTCAAGCGATTTTCCTACATAGTCTGTAATTTTCACTTATGCATTCCACTAATTGTCCCATCAACTTCGCACACACTTCTGCTCAATTATAAACCCATAATTATCATGCACCCATTTTCACACGCAACACTATAATATATCACATGCACCGTGCACCTATATCCAGAGTGCATACCTTTTTGTCATGCAACAATCTCTATTGAGCACAAATTTTATGTTGCACACCAATATTCTCCATGCACTACAAGCATATGTTGCACGTGCACCAATGAATTCTTACTGGGCTATGCCGAAATTCCAATTTCATACCTTGTGTATCACATTATTATTCGTGCACCACAAAATATGCACCTTGCGATGCCAAAATTAAACACGCTTTTCTTTGCACCCATATTTTGCGCACACCACCAATTATACACAACACAATGCCAAAATCTAGTGTACACACCCTGTACACCATTATTTTCTATGCAACTCCAAATTTTAGTGCGCACACCTACACTAAATTAAGTTTCCACATCACCAGCTTCACATAGTGCAGTACCCATTTTTTAATGCGCACACCTAGACACCTTTATCTTTCTGCACATCACTACTACTTAGCGCACACAAATATTTTTGACACAACTGATTTTTCTATAATTTTGATGCAGAAATTGGGGCTTTTTCCAGATCTCATTCAATTGCTTCTAATTTCCATCATGGTCACACTGTAACATGAAATTTGGCCACTCATGAATTGAACTCTCTATGAGAATCCACTTCGACATTATGCTAACTTGACCCATCTAAGCTCAGTGTTGAAAATTGGGTTCTGATACCACTTTGTAATGTACCGATCCACTAAAGTTGTCCATGTCACGTAAAATTCTCTCTTATCAAATTTGATACCATAATGTAATGTACCCAATGCTCGACTGAGCAACATTACATGCGAAAACTCATTGAATTGTTAAGATTTACTGCTAATTCAATTTTTGTAGCTTACCAGCTGCAAATCACACACAATATTCACCAATTGACTGATACCACGATTCTAAATGCATCTAGAAACATATATTAAACATGAATATAATTGTTCAAGAAAATAGTAAACACACAAGATTCATATAAACCATTTACACAATGGAATTAACATAAGAACAAAACATAAAAACTTATATGTTAATGATAACCCATTTTTTTGCAAATGAAGGATGAACCTCCCAGTCATAGGCACTTCTGATAATTTTCTCTCATCAACAAGCCACCCCCAAGCTAAGGCTATGATTCCATAAGGAGATCTAACCCACTAGCTATCCACTCTCCACACATAGCAACCCCAAACCTAGGTTCTAGTCTCACAATAGTTCCAAACCCCCAACTCTCTCTTTTCCCCACAACCTGCACAACCCAAGGAATGTACCCCCTTCACTACTCATAGTCCCTCGAGCTGTACTATTCATTTATTAGGGCCACTTGTGCATTCTATTGGCCAATAATCACTTAGCTAGGAACTCTAGGAACTCTTAGTTGTTTCATATTTTCTCACAGTAGCCTTAACAAGGATCTGAGTCATTTTCTCCACAGGAAATAGCACCACAAGCTTACAACCCAATTTAAAGGCACATAAGTCTATACTGAACATAAAAACCATCCAAACAATGTCTACCTTCAAGTATACAATGGTTGGTCCTCTTCCCATCCCTCTACTCCTCCATTACTACCCAAAAGCGATATGTAAAAACTGTCCCAAATTTGCATACACATTTCCTCTTCCCCTTACTTTCTTCACTCACACTCTTCTCAAGGATGATTGTACTTCAGCCCATTCTCTCCAATAACTATGGGTGTGACCACTCACACCCACTCTCTTACATGAGTTTAACGATTGGCCTCTCATACACTCAATCAACAAAAAGAAGGTTATACACAAAGATAATAATTTCAGGAATGTGGGTTGGATTAATACCCATGAATAATTCCCCCTTTGTCCCCTCTCTCTTGTCGAATCATAGCCCCCCATATTTCTTCATCTCTTTTGTATCACAACCAACAATTAATCATTTTATTGATTAATCAATGTTCATAACATGCAATTTGTCCCTCGACCACATTATATCAATAAAAGATCTTAGGCCCAATGCATAGGCTCACCAACCTAATTCACATTTATACAATTACATTATAATTCATGAGGATTAGAACTAGGGATGTTACATTACTGACTTACAACAATCATCCATCATTAAATATTTCAGAAGGTATTCTTACCCAATGCCTTTCAATTCTCATGACACATGGGCATGAAATATTTATACCTGTTATGGTTGCCAATACCCTCTCAAATATTACCTCATTAGTGATTCTTCATGGGAACTCCTAAGGTCCCCTCATCAATATTTCAACAACAACCTTCTTATATTTATCCTTTTTCTAAGGTTGTCCACCATTGACAGTGGTCTTCCCTAACAACTCCAATATTTTTATACACATAACAAGCATTATCACATTCATAGTTATATTAGTTTTCATGTTAAATATAAATGCATGTGCCATAGCATTTAAACCAATAAATTTTTTCCATATATGCCCCAAAATATCTATATGCACTCTATCACATTATCTTCATTGATTTTCATGACTGAAAAAACAATAACATTTATGTTGTCTCTACGATCATACAATTATCGACATTCTCATGCCAACACCATTCACACACAACAACATATCGGTTTCCCCGTCCCAGAGGAACTCAATAAACAACAAGAAAAGACTCAAGATATTTTCCCTCTTTCCAACTCCTTTGCACAATTAGGAACTTCCAGTTCAATTGAATTAATTCCAAGGATTCCCTGCCTTTGCATAACACGACTTAACCAAGAATTTTCATTTAAACATATTCATTAGTTTATTTTCCTTTTAAGAATTGAACTTGTTTTCTTCTGTTCTCACAACTATTCTTTTATGGCATATAACTTTACTAAGAAAATCAAAGTTTCAAAGTGAGAAAAGTGTTCCTCCTTTTCTCCTTCTATGATTTTGCAATCTATCCCTCTTGGAATCTGCCTAATCTCTTCCTTAAGAAGCCTTGGTCCAATTCATCTTGACCTTTCCTGGATGAAATGACATACTACAACATCAAAATTTAGTTTACAAATTCATTATGAACCATTTCATTCTACACATTTACTAAATAGAAAATCAGATTGGTCAACATTCATTTGCATATCTCTCATTCGTGCATTATATTTTAAAATGTAATCCAAGATTCTTATACAAATATGATTTTCAACTCACTGCATGATTCTCAACATTCATTGATGTTATGGTTCTTTTCTCTTGACATACTATATATATAGTTCCTCCGCAAGGAACTTCTTCAACATGCGACTCTCTTGTATCATATCCATCACCATCTGAAATGACCTCAATCCTGAGTTATCATTAGCTTCATCATTCCATAGATTTATCCAATATTCCATAAGGAATATAAGGATGCATCCTTATTATGCATTCCAGTTTACACGTTCACTCCTGCAAATTATTCGATTGTTCTTTCATGCACTTAACCACATGCATCAACCATGATGTGTGTGTCTACCATAAGCACTCTTTATAGTTTCACATGCATATTTACCTAGAAATTATGTCACTCATGATTGTTCACAATCATCTACATGCAATTCTCAAAGTCACACTCATAATTATTCTACCCTATCTACATGGAAACAACCAACAAGAAACCACTCTTCCCCTTCTGCTACAAAAGAATTTACAATTCAGAAATACAAACTAGGTAATTACAATGTTACCACAAGAATAAAGATAAAAAATTTAACCTCTCTTAATGCCTCAATCCATTCTTGGTCAACATACCTTTACCAAGGAAATCATTTCTTAATATTCCCTCTAATCGCTACTTGATAATATTCAACAATATCCTCATGGCTACCATCCACCTCAAGATGTCAATTTGACTCATTGGTCTTTTGAAGATGCCCAAGCACTTCCTTTACCATATTCTGGTTTAGCTTCTTTATTTTTTACAACCATTTACAAGTTTCATTCATTATAGGTCAAATTCATTGTCCTTACGATTTTCCATCAATCCTCTAAACATGAGGAATTATACATGCAGGACTTAGTCTCTTTATTTAAGAATCAATTATAATTTCTAGGGGTTCCATCAACCCATTCTTACAGGAAGTATTACAACCACTAGTTCATTTATTCTCTAAACTTAGGAATCCCTAAACAAGAATTTTCCATTTTCATCTAGTCAGATTTAGGTTCAATCATTAATTCTTATTATCATATTCCCACTCCTGTAGGAGTAGCTATCATTCCAGCAAGGAAACAAAAAAGCTATTTTTTTGTATATCAACATGGTTAAATTTTTTGTTGTGGTAAATTCCAAAACACAATTCCAATCTACAATCCTTCTCCTCAAGGAGATTACATAGATAATAAACTAACTTTCTAAGGTAGAAAACACTTCCCAACAGGCTCATCTTAGTCTTGGTATACCATCCCTATGACTGATCTCTATCCCATATAGGTCTAGTGCTTGAAACTATTCTCTGATACCACTTTGTAGCACACCCGACCCCCTAATCATCTCTTAGGATGGTGGGATGTCAAAATTTCCTCTTCTTCAAATCAATTCTTTTCTATGAATAAATATCATATTTGGATTTTTCTCATTGAGACATTTCCAACTACTATAACCATGCTCAAAACCAAGCTCTAGATCAAAAGTTATAACCTCTTAAAGTTCCAAGACCCTCATTGCCATGTGGCATCCACACAACTCTCTACCACTTTTTCCATCCGATGTGGCAGTAACATGGATACAGATGTGGCACCTGCAATGTGTCCCACTATAGCCCTTAGCTTATCGGGTCCTCGACCCTTCTCCAAATTGACTTCTCAGATTCACTTAGATCCCCTCTTCATCAGAATACCCAATTGCTCGGAATGATGCCCTCACCGACGATTCCATATTGAAGAGTCATTTTTGAAGATCCAACAGTCCTAGGGATTAAGGATTTAACAACTCAAATCATCTTGGTGCCTCCCCCTGATAGACAGTTATCACTCATCTCTTCGTCTTTCCTTTACATGACTAAGTGGGACCCACAACATATGTATGAATAATATTGCATCTCGCCTACTCATTTATATACAACTCACAAGCACTCTCAAAGTCCCTTGTCATCACAATATATCCATTGTACATACCACATCCCACTCCGACAGACCCACTCCTATCATCGCTTCTTGGACGAAGGGTCAGGATTTACTTACCTTGTCGAATCAAATATTGTGATTTGTTTTGGTTCTAAATAGGGGTTCTTATGACGAGAACGGTCTGATTAAGGACTTAACCATTTCAAGGATTCTTCCAAGTATTTTCCAAGGCCTTACCATGCCTTCTTGGCCTTTTCCTTCACTCCCAAACAAGCTAAGACAATATCTCTTCCTAATCTTGGATGAAGATTTGCACCCTATGAAATTTTACTTCAAGGAAGGTGATTTCATAGGGACTAAGGTTCTCCGACTATGGAGACCTTCCTAGATTCCAGGTAACTTCTACCACCATCCTTACAAAGGAGGTTTATATCTTTATATCTCTCCATTCATAGGCTTGCACAATTCATAGGGTTACACCCTACCTTTACCCTATCTGTTGGATACATAGATCTATCTAGTCAATCAATGAAATAAAGCATGCATATTCCATTCAGTTCCATTATTATTGAATCATGAAGACTTGCATTTATAAAATATTTCAGTCCATCAATAGGAATATCCATTCATGGATGTAATCACAAGTTATAACCATTCAATAAATTTACAAACATGCACATTTACGGGTAATTACAGGAAAACGTCATTCATTTCACTCTACACAGAGAGCATACAAATAATTGTAACATCCCATTCTACTAAGCACACTTATACTTAATTATTCTTTTAGGACACTTGCGTGCAAGTGATACAGTTATGGTACATTATGATTTCATTTCGATTATGAGCTATATATGATGATGATTATGTATTGTGATTTATTGTTACTTTCATATATGTATGTATTGACATATATTATTGACGAGTTCTCCTAAGTGTGTAGGACACATGACAGGAAATGGATGTTGATGTCATCAGTGGACTCTCTTGGACTCTGGATTGAGTTAGGGAGTGGATTGTATTTTGTTTTAGTATTTCATTTTAGACATGAGATATATGATTGATTACAGTATGATTTATGTACATGGATTATTAACACTGTTTTTGTCAGTGGATGCAGGCTTGATGATTCCTGCTAATCCGACTCACATAAGGATTTAAGGGTTCATGCAAGAAAACCAAACATTTGAGGGAGAGGTGTGGCAATGTCCCTGTCATGACCTAATAACACTCCTTAGGTGACCTAAATTGTAGGTTAATGATTACCTAGTTCGAGAAGTACACAATGTCGTGAGGGAAGACTGAGACATTCACTCACGAATAATTCTAAGGGTGTTAGGGAAATAACCCCTCATGTAGTTATAATAATATTCTGATGTAATAAAGGTCAATATTAATAAGGCCTAGAAATAAGGAAGAATAAGTCGAATGTAAGAAGACCTAGTAGAAGCTTCCTCTTCTAGAAGGATCTTCCTATAGATGGTTCTTTTGATAGACATATTTAGTATAAATAAGAGTTGAGGGTATGAGAACTTTTGTCTTGGATATTATTGTAATATAGCTCTGCTCTACTGGAGGTTTCCCCCTCGAAGTGGAAAGTGAACATTTCTCTCAGTAATCTAAGTGCTCTTTCTAGTGTTATTCTGGTATCATTTTGGTATTATTTTGGTGTTGTTCTAGGTATATTGTTGCTCATCTTCCATTTCTAGCATTTTATTTCTGTTTTTCATACTTTTTATATCTGGAATATTACAAGTGGTATCAGAGAACTTTCCTCGACAAAAAATTGTGGGTAAATTGTTTTTCAGGGTAGAGACGTATTCTGGCTTCTTCAAGCTACAAAGATCTATTGTTACATGCATAAACCCACAATTTGGGATTCATACACATAGGAAATACAAGTGGTACTTAAGAGCACATCTTTTGGCCACCCTTGTAACCCCTGTTCATACCCCTTCGAGTAGAAGTGTATCAGACAACACTTGTATATAGATTGGCCTAGATTTCCTAAATCCCTCTTTAGATAAACCGATTGGTTGTTTGACTACTATAGTTCCACCTATAATAACACTTGGGAAGATACTCTCTAGTAACTGGGTAGTCGGGTAGTATGGCTAAGGGAATAGTCTAGCCTCCTTAGTTGGTGCCATGAGATATTGGGTTGAGTACTACTGTTGGAATCCACACATATATCAGAAAGTTATAGCACAAGGAAAACCCTTGTCTGTAGAACCCTTGAATACCTAACCCTTGGGGATGGAAACAAAAAACAAAACAAAAAATAGAAGATTTATTGTCACGCAACTATGTCTCCTACATTCAAGTTTCCAAATCACTACACATTTATTCCTGATTAATCATGTGAGCATTTCATAACTGCAATATTCTTTAGACCAGAGTATAAATCTGCAGGTGTAAAAAACAACAAAAAGAAATTCTAGATTTTGTTGCACCATTATTTGAGACCTATTCCATTGGATTTATCGATTCACCCTTATCACATTCATACCTATCAATTTTCAGCCAATGTTTTGACCCCACTCACCCCTTTTCGGTTCCCTCGTCATCATGGCCCATACCCATAGCCAAGACTTGGAAGCTCGCTTCAATACCTCACAATCTAATTTCACAGAGACCCAACAAGAAGTGAGACAACTCAGTGCCAATATCCCCACCATCAATAAAAACATGCATTCCTCCATAGTCGTCTCAATCGGGGAACTCAAAGAAGACCTCAAACAAGACATTACTACCCATCTTGAATCCATCGCTTCGATGATCTGCACCAAGCTGCATATCCCTATAGATCCCCCTTTATCTGACCCACCTTTGCATACCAAAGTTGAAACTTCCTCTCATTCCCATAATTTTCAGCCCCATCACTTTCAGCATGACCTACACCTTCTGCGTGTGGATGTGACCAAATTTGATGGCTCGGATCCCACTAGTTGGGTAAATCAAATGAAACATTATTTATCTTTGTATGACATTACAGATGACTTGGACAAACTTCGGTATGGTGTTCTCCATCTAGATCAAGAATGTTGGCAATGGTGGAAATGGAGAAAAACTGCACGTCAAGGATATGTTTCTTGGACACACTTTGTTGCAGAGATTTATGAACAATTTGACACCGACACCAACCATTTAGGCCATTTGACAAAGTTGAAACAATCTGGCATAGTGGAAGACTTTATAGTTTCTTTTGAGCGACTGACTTTTCGTACCGAGGGCATGTCCGATGCTTTTTTTTGAGAACGTTTTATTAGTGGCCTCAAGGATGTGATTCATGCCCATGTCCTCATGGCTTGGCCTCAGAGTTGGGTGGAGGCTACTAAAAGAGATAAGGAAGAAGAACAATTTGTCTCTTCTCAAAACCGAAAACCCTACTTTATTCCTTGCACTAAACCAGTAAATCCCACTCCTACTTTTACTCCACTAAATATCCAAAAATTGACTAGGGATGAAATGGTTTAACACCAAGTCAAAGGCCTTTGTTATAATTGTGATGAAAAATATTTTCCTGGACATAAGTGTAGGGAACAAAATATTTTTATGGCCATCTCGGAGGATGTTTCAGAAGAGGATGTTGAAGCTCCCCTTGTGTGTGTGTCACCTGAACCCACTGACATAATCACTCCTTTAGACCATCCCAAAGTCGAACTGGTTATTTCCCTAAATGCTCTCACGGGATTTCCTTCTCTCAAAATGCTCAAACTAATTGGCTACATAAATCATAGGAAGGTCATCATTCTTTTTTATAGTAGAAGCACATATAATTTTATTCATCGTTGCATTTCCCAAGAAACTAATTTTTATATCCATGCAGTCAATAATTTCCAAATCATGATTGCCAATGGTAGGTCCATGAAATGTGGAGGGCGCTTTGAAAATGTGTGTCTCCAAATTGGTGACTAACACCTGAAATCTCATATGTTTTCTATTGACATGGGCGGTTGTGACATTGTGTTGGGTGTAGACTAGCTAAGGATGTTGGGTACCATTCTCATGGATTTTAAGGAATTAACCATGAAATTCAATGAGGAGGGACAACAATATATGTTACAAGTAATTACCATCGGTTCCCTTGAGATAATTAGTTCCCATCGCATGGAAAAGATGCTCAAAAAAGTTCATTTGGGTGTTATTGATCAACTCCATGCCATACAAGCAACGAAGACAACCTTTGTGCCACAGGACCTCCAGTCCATCCTCTATAAACATCAAGTGTTTTTTTCCACTCCCTAGGGACTCCCTCCTTCCCTTGGTGTTCATGATCATTCCATTCCCCTTGTCCCAGGAAGCCTTCCTCCCAATATCCGTCCCTATCGTCACCCCTTTTCCAAAAAAAATGAAATTGAGAAAATGGTTCAAGAACTTCTTAACACAAGTGTTATCTGCCCTAGTACGAGCCCCTACTCTTCTCATGTGGTCATGTTCATAAAGAAATAAGGTTCTTGGCGCATGTGTCCTGACTTCGGTGCCCTAAAAAAACTCACCATTAAATATAAATTTCCCATTCCTGTCATTGATGACCTCTTGGATGAATTGAGTGGTGCCCAGTTCTTTACTAAACTTGATCTTCATTCTGGGTACGACCAGATCTATATGAAAGAGGCAAACATTCCTAAGACTTCCTTTCAAACTCATGAGGGTCACTATGAGTTTTTGGTCTTTCCCTTTGACTTGTGTAATGCTCCCTTCACTTTCCAAAGCCTCATGAATCATGTCTTTCGTCCTTTTCTCCGTCATTTTGTCTTATTTTTATTTCATGATATCCTCATCTATAGAAAAACCAGGACAAACCATCTTGCTTATGTGGATCAAGTTCTCCATCTACTCTTTCAGCACCAATGTTTCCTAAAACAATCTAAATGTTCTTTTGGTGCCTCAGAAGTCGAGTAATTGGGTCATCTTGTTGACAAGGATGGCGTCAGGGTGGATCTTAAAAAGATTGAAGTTATGCAAGACTAGACTCACCCAAAGACTCTCAAAAACTTGTGTGGATTTATGCAATTAACAGGTTATTATCGCAAGTTTTTTAAGAATTATGGAAAGATTGCAACACCTCTCACTACACTCCTTAAAAAGAATTATTTCACTTGGAATCCAACAACTTCTCAGGATTTTCAAACCTTGAAGATGGCCATGTGTACCACTCCAGTCCAGGCCCTTCTTGATTTCACAAAGACCTTTTTCCTGGAATTTGATGCTTCAGGAAATGGAATTGGCATTGTCCTTATGCAAGAGGGTCAGACTTTGGCCTTTACCAACAAACAAATGTCTGAACGAAATTTGGGAAAATCAATCTATGAAAAGGAAATGTTGGTTATTTTTCATGTCGTTGATTTTTGGCACCCTTATCTATTGGGGAAACACTTCCAAATTAAGACAGATCATCAAAGCCTCAAGTATTTTACCGAACAATGCATTTCCTCCCCAGAGAAACAAAAATGGGTGACTGAGATCTTTGGATATGATTATGATATCATTTACAAGAAAGGAAAAGACAATGTGGTAGCATATGAACTTTCCCAAAAATATGAAGATGAAGGGTCCCTTTTTTCTCTCTTCTTCATTGTACCATATTGGCTCCAAGCCATTCGCTAAGAATGGCTACACGATCCCAAAATTTTGCATCTAATACAACAATTGCATTCCAATTCTTTAGTTTCCCTAGGTTACTCTTGGCTCCATGATGAGGTTTGATACAAAGGTCATTTGTATTTAAGTAAATAGTCAAAACTTAAATCCATGGTACTTTTTGAGCTTCATGCTACACCCACAGTTGGGCTCTCTGGGTTTACCAAAACCTATGACAGGGTCAAACGTTTTCTTTTCTAGGATGGTATGAAACAGGACATTTGTAATTTTGTGGCTAAATGTGATGTGTTTCAACACAACAAGGGAGAAACATTCAAATCTCCTGGCACACTAACCGCTTCCGATTCCACCTGCTATTTGGTGGGATATCTCTACAGATTTTATTGTAGGCTTACCTAAATCAGAAAATAAATCAGTCATCATGGTGGTAGTTGATCTCCTTTCCAAGTATGCTCATTTATGTTCTCTTCAACAACCATTTACAACATCCACTATGGCTCAACCTTTCATGGATCAGGTCTTCAATATTCATGGCATGTTGCATTCTATTGTTTCTAATCGCGACCCAACTTTCACCAGCAATTTTTGTCAATAATTTTTCAAGCTACAAGGCATCCAATTGCATCTCAGCACAACCTATCATCTCCAGATTGATGGTTAAACTGAAGTTGTCAACAAGTGTTTGGAAACATATTTGAGGTTTTTTTCATCGAAAAATAAAAATCAGTGGGCTCAATGGTTACCACTAGCTGAATGGTGGTACAAAACTTCATACCATACAACTACCCACATGACTCCTTTTGAAGCGATATATGGAAAAATTCCACCTTAAGTTCTCTCATATTTACCAGGTCTCTCAAAGGTCTAGGAAGTTGACCAAATGCTTACAGTTCGAGAGCCTACTCTCCGCACCCTCAAAGAGAATTTGGTCATGGACCATAATCGCATGAAACAACAAGCAGACCAAGTTCGCTCTGAACATCAATTTGCATAAGGGTATCATGTGTTTCTTCGATTGCAACCTTACAAGAAAAATTACCTCAAGGCTGACCATTGTCAGAAACTAGCACCCAAATTGTATGGTCCTTATACTGTTCTCAAGCGTGTGGGACAAGTGGCCTATTAGTTATCATTGCCCAATCATTCTAAGCTACATCTTATTTTTCATGTTTCATGCTTAAAGAAGGTGATTGGAACTAAGTGCCAAAATCAAGCCAACCTTCCCGAGTTGGATGAAGAAGGCTACATTTGTCTACAACCACAAGCAGTTTTGGACCAATGTGAGCGTCCCCTGCATCAATGAACCATCAAGGAACTGTTATTGTTGTGGGGTATTATACCCTACGGACTAACAGGCTAGGGCTCTAAGCTTATACGCAGATCATGACCCTTAAGACTTAACTTTTAACCTTCTACCCACAATATCAACCCCTTTTCTCATGAAAACATGGGAAGAATAAACTAACCTTTTTATCGACGGTTGAAGTAGATCCTCCGTTGAGCCTTTATCTCTTTGCTGCTGCTGCTCCTTCCACAAAGATTTCCTACAATCAAGACAAGACTACACATGCATGCTATTGATCTACTAGGGGGTTAGAGATAAAACACAAATCAAATAACATAGATAAGACTCATGTATTCGGGACGGGAAAAGTATCTTTTTCATTAATCTCAATATGAATCAACTTACAATGATTTCTGAGATCGTCCACCGTTCCTCGATCCTGATCCTGGGCTCCTCCTCTTCTTTTGTCCTCCAACTACTGTAGCATGAATTTCTCCTGAAGCTTGGGGCAAAGCTAAAGGGTTGGGACGATAATGGACTTGGCAATTTGGCAAAGTTTCTTTGCTATGATTTTTTCCCCCTTTGAATAGTACCCCTACCCCTCCTTTTATAGGTTAGAAGGAGCTAGGGTTTTAGGCGAACTCTCGGCCATGCATGGCGAAGAGTTCCAGTTAACTGACAAAAAGCCTCGTGT
>JZKD02S1679695.1:1064681-1075235 GCA_000966675.3 Picea glauca | reverse complement strand
TGTTTAGTTTAGGTGGCCTTGGAGAATTAACTCTCCAACCTATTCCAAGGCCCTAGTCCAAAGCTAGTGAATGCACCCTATAAACAAAAAGGTCTACTTGATTTTATTTAGTGTTGCTTCTAATGAGATTTTTAAATCTCAAGGTGCGGAAGTGAAACTGATGTTGTGTAAAATAGACTCAAAGCAAAATGCACAGAAATGCTTGGAAACAAACTTTTTCTAAAATGCAAAACCAACAACTTTTCAATGAAAAAACTTCTTTTCTTTTTCAGATTTACCAAGATTTTATGCAGTAAATGAAGAGAACTTTCACTCAGATCTGTGAGCTACTTATACCAGACATGCACTACAAAAACTTATGCAAAAAGACTTCTTTCCTAGCCACTGATGCAACAACTCAATCTTCAAATCAAGAAGAAAATGAAGGAATTTTTTTTATTTCGTTGTAAAACAACACAACAAGGGAAAATGATGACAAGATCAAAACCAAGAGAAAAAAGAAAACTCTGGCTTAAAGCGCAGATCGCAAACAGAATCAGAGCACAAAAATGTTGAAAAGCAATCAAGGCAACACCGATTCGATCACTTGCCTAAAAACCATGAAATGAATATTTTTTCTCTTTTGTCTTTTCTATCAAAAAATCAAACAACAAGCACAAGGTAAGGGAGAAATGCCCTAACTTGCTGACTATGCAGTCCCAGACTCTAAACTCCTGAGAGGAGCTCTTCTCACCACAGGAGGGGATGACTGCCCCACCCAAGCTGAAAATCTACCTAACAGACCCACGACTGTCACCAAGACAGCCCGCGTGTAAACGTGTGCTGCACTACTACAGAGCGCGGGTACCCGCGTGCTAAACTTAAGAAGGCCGCGGGTATGTTTAAAAAATAAGATAAATTCACACACAGATAGTCTAGTCCTGAAAAAGGCTTTTGGTACTGACAACCAGAGTCTCTGGCAGGCTGAGATGCTATCACTTTAACAGAAAAAACAAAAATTTTACAAAAGAAAATAAAAGCAAAGAACAACTAACACACTAAGATAGACTGAAAGCAAGACAACAAACCAACAGAACCCAGACAGTATCCAGAAAGACCCCTGAGAAGGTAAACTTCTGACAGAGGAAGAGGGGACTGCCTCTTAAGCTTCCTGGACTCTACACGCTACTGAAACCACTACAGAACACGTTCACACGCGCGTTGTAGAAGGTTAGGGCGCGGGTCACTCGCGGGCAGGGCTTCTGCAGGCCGCGGGTACCTCTGTGTGTCCCGAAAAGAAATGTCGAGCGTCAGTCAAGGAAAACTGGTATTGATAACCAGGTTCTCTACTAGCTTTTGACTAACAGAAAACAAAATAAGCAAAGAAGCTGAAACCCTACTTCTTTGATCTACCCAAAAGATCTTTAACCAAATCCGGAAACCCTAAGAGTAAGACTATCCCCAGTGGAGTCGCCAATTCTATTGTGGGGTATTCTACCATATGGACTAACAAGCTAGGGCTCTAAGCTTATACGCAGATCATGACTCTTAAGACTTAACTTTTAACCTTCTACCCACAATCTCAACCCCTTTTCTCATGCAAACATGGGAAGAATAAACTAACATTTTTATCGACGGTTGAAGTAGATCCTCCGTTGAGCCTTTATCTCTTTGTTGTTGTTGCTCCTTCCACAAAGTTTTCCTACAATCAAGACAAGACTACACATGCATTCTATTGATCTACTAGGGAGTTACAGATAAAACACAAATCAAATAACATAGATAAGACTCATGTATTCGGGACGGGTAAAGTATCTTTTTCATTAATCTCAATATGAATCAAATTAAAATGATTTCTGAGATCAGCCATCGTTCCTCGATCCTGATCCTGGGCTCCTCCTCTTCTTTTGTCCTCCAACTGTTGTAGCATGAATTTCTCCTGAAGCTTGGGGCAAAGCTAAAGGGTTGGGACGATAATGGATTTGGCAATTTGGCAGAGTTTCTTTGCTATGATTTTTTCCCCCTTTGAATAGTACCCCTACCCCTCCTTTTATAGGTTAGAAGGAGCTAGGGTTTTAGGTGAACTCTCGGCCATGCATGGCGAAGAGTTCCAGTTAACTGACAAAAAGCCTCGTGTCCCGACGGAAACTTTCCTGATTTTTTGCTTTGTTAGGTACCCGCGGGCTGTAGTGGGTTAGCCCGCAGATACCTGCGTGCAGTAGAAGGTTAGCAAGCGGTCCCCCGCGCCCAGTGAGAGGTTAGGGCACGGGTTGCTTGTCTTAAGTGGTTTTTCAAGGTTTTATTCAGCATGGCTTTGGCTAGGAAGAGGCATGAGTTGGCCTGATGCCAGGTAAGCCTGTGTGGTGCATTTTAGGGTTATAACAGTTATTCCAGTGGAAAGATACAACTCCAGTAGATGCCACATGGGAACCAACTACCATTCAACAACATTTTCCACATCTCAAGCCTTGAGAATACGGTTTCCTTTAAGGGGGAGGACATTTTAGGGACCTAACCCCTCGCATAGGTAGAATAATATATTCTGATGTAATAAAGGTCAATATTAATAAGGCCTATCAATAAGGAAGAATAAGTCAAATGTAAGAAGACCTAATAGAAGCTTTCGCTTCTAGAAGGATCTTCCTTTAGATGGTTCTTTTGATAGACATATTTAGTATAAATAGGAGTCGAGGGTATGAGAAATTTTTTCTTGGATATTATTGTAATAGATCTCTGCTCTGTTGGAGGTTTCCCCCTCGAAGAGGCAAGTGAACATTTCTCTTAGTAATCTAAGTTCTCTTTATGGTGTTATTCTGGTATCATTTTGGTATTATTGTGGTGTTGTTTGAGTTACATTGTTGCTCATCTGCCATTTCTAGCATTTTATTTCTATTCTTCATACTTTTTATATCTAGAATATTACAAAGAGGCACACAATAAGGTGGAATCCTTATTCCTTAGAAGCCTTTAGTCTCTCACAAGGTTGACTGAATGGACTGTTGACTCCAAAGGTCAAACAAACTTCCAAGACTAGGCAAAGGCGAGTGGCACCCTTGAGCACAAAGGTGCATCTTGAAGGGCACATCGCGTAATTAAAACATGAGTCAATAAATCTAAGTGGCCTAGAAAACATTGAAATGTTTAGACCTTGTTAGAATAAAATAATTAATTAATCAGTAAATTATAATCTTAGAATCCTAACAAGAGTCTAAACCTAATTCTAAGACTAAGTCTAAGTCTAATTCTAATTAAGGGACTAATTAAAAAAAATATTAAATAAATTAAAAGAATTGAGATAAAATCAAACTCTAGGAAAAATGGGGAATACAATTTAAAGAGTGGATAAAATGCACATGTGTGCTTAAAATTAATAAAAAAGATATTTAAAATAGAAAGAAATAATAACTTGAGAGAATAGGTATATACATAGAATATTATCTTAAGTCAAACTACCACTAAGCCTAACTAGAAGAAGACTCTTAATCAAACTCTAACTAATAGGAGATACCCACTAAATGAGAAATTGGGGAATTAAGGGACAACTAAGAGAAAAAATAGGAACACATTGCGGAATGTGAGGGAAATTGGATTTTTAAATAAAATAAAAATGTTAATTACTTATGCAACTTGGGGAGAGTGTGACAAGTGTGTGGGTGAATAATCATAATTAAATTAATTTAAATAGTTAATTACTTGTGCATGAAGAGATGTTTCAGTGGGGAAATTTCTACAAAACATATGGTGTAGAAGAGAAATGGATCTCACTTTTACTTGGTATTGTTATGTTGCAAAAAAATTGTTGGACTATGTGGAAAGAGTGAAAAGTCTTCTTTGTGAATAAATCTTGGAAGCTATTGTGTTCTGGTTTTGTGTTTGGCCCATTTGTGGTTTGGGGCGATAAGGGGGAGGAAGAGTACTCCTAGCGTTGGATGAGAGGTACCGATGAATTCCTTGGATTGGTAGGTGGAAGGTAATTGAAATTAGTTGTTTATTTAATAAATAGATTCATTGTAAGACTATTTAATTTTGGAAGGAGAACAATTTTTGTATTTTTGAAATGTAAACATATGTAGAACTATTGTTTGAATATAATAATGTATGATCAGAGTTCATTTCCATATTTAACAAGAATCAATTATCTCTATGACGCCATAGTGTTGATCGATGTGCTAAACTAAACATGTACATATGTTTTCTTTGTAACTGTTAGAATTAATTTCGTGGTTAATTTTAGAAGTAGTATCGTTCTTCTTGTGCTCTGATTTTTTACAGTTGAACTATGAAATTTGTTCAAATTTTCATCCCCGATTGTGGATTTTACTTGATGGAATAATTGATTACATGGTGCGTTGGTTGTGGATTACACTTGATTTAATAGATAAATTGCATGATGCGTTGTTGTGTATATACTGATATGATGGTCAATTCCATGATGCGTATTTCTTTTAAATCGGATCGTTACACATTCTTTATGCCTCTTGTAAACAAAATCTCCATAAGGGTACTCAGAGTAACCCACATATTTTCTTCATGAACTTGTTACAGGAATGATGTTCATCGTGGAGTTACCCCTCCTTTATAAAAGATTTGAGTAACACATTTTCCAGTCATGAATGGTTTAAATGATTAGCATCAGCTGGTTTACATATTTTCTACGGGCCTCGCACCCTCTTAACTACTTTAATGCACATAGATGAATAATGTATTATGGTTCTATGGATGAACAATTGTTTTCCTCTCTCTTAAAGAATTTAATTTTTTAAATTCCTAAGGTGTAGTTACTCTAATTTAATTGTTAACTATGAGTAAAACTTACAACACAATATCTTATCTTTCAGTTATTAAAATAGTATTACTCCTGAAGGTAACAATCTTAATAGAATGTTGTGTTTTGACGTTGTAAACTGTTAGTGACAATAGCGTTTTCAAAACGATGAATATCCCAATCTACTGTGGCGATTTGTTTGTAATCTAGCAGAGATCTGTGATGTTAACTTATCTCCTACAGGTCTCTAAGAGACCTATTGTGTCATTAAAAAAACGTTTCTTAGGCGTGAAAAAAAAAATTGAATTGTAACTTCATCTTTCCTTCGTGTATCTTGATACTTGGAGCGGTGAGAATTTCCCAACACCCTTTGAATTTTCCATTAATTCACTTATCTAAGAAGATTATTACCAAATCCCTTCATTATTCAAGCTATGTAAGGAAGTCATTTGCATACTATCTCTATAATTCAGGACTTGTTTTTATATATCTAATGACTTCTGACTTCTAACTGGTATATCTAATGACTTCTGTTCACTTGGTTTTTGTTGTAAAACAAGACAACCTTACACTCTCAAGTATACATTCCTATAAATACTATATCTTATTACGTAGGTAATCGATATGGTAACGATTTGTTTGTGTGTCTACAAATAACCTGATCTACATTTTAACGAAGGAGAAATCGATCATCCTTTTAGCATTGAGTGGATTATTTCCTGACGTTACATTCGGTAGGACAATAATAGTAGTTTTAAAAATGCGTTTGATGTAATATATACTTGATTAACACAATTGAATTATACAAGAAACTTATGTATACAACTGTATGTTAGTTCATAATTGACAACAATTAAATTAATAAGATTCTAGTAGATATTAACCAGTGATGTTGTCATCCTATATGTGGAAACTTATATGAAGAATTTATTCCCAAGAGATATAAAGAAATATAAATAGAATTAATAATAACAATACTTATTGTATGTGGTTTTCTTATAAGTAATTAATAATAATATTTATATGGCTAAGAGAACTATTTATATTTAACAATATTTATATGGTTACAAGAACTATTAATAGGATTACTAAATATCTATTATGGAAGTCAATAAGAGATTATAAGTAATATTAAGATGAGTGGGTAAATACCTCTTTACTTATTATCACTTTTGAAATCAAGTTAGAATTTGAATTACTCAATGATGTTAGTATATTAATATTTTTAAAGAAGGTTGAATCATTTATTTCAAACTGTGTATGTAAGAATACATGTATATTGATGAGTTTTAAATTAATTATTTATCTATTGAATAATTAAGAATTAATTAAATATCATAGATTATTCAATTAGTTGGATTATTGTTAATGAATTGTGTAGGGTAGTATATTATTCTTCTTTTCCTTGAACATTATGGTTAACTATTGTTGTTGATTAAGTCTTGGATTTTGAAATGAATTTGAGGTTGTGAGAATTAGATACCTCCTTGTTCCTCAGAACAGTCGTCAGTCCTGAGACCTTAGATGGTCAAAATCAACCAGGTGAATCCTAGACTTGAGCATTGATTATGTGTCTTGGAGGTCTTGACCTTGCAGGGTAGGTTGGGCGGGTGTCTTCTTTGTTAATCTTGTGATATGATTGATCTATAAATCACTAGTGATGTTGTATATGATTTATTTCTAAGTAGTGATAGACATGGTTTTAGATTTTTATAATATTGATGTATGTCATTCCGCTAACACATGTCCTAACTCATGCTCTTTTAAAAAATAAAAAGTACCCACTTGTGTTTATGTCTTAACGAAGCGGGGGTCATTACAATAATTATATGTTCAATGAAGAAGTTAACCAACCAACTAACTATGGGTGTATGCCTTTCCACCTTTTAGCTCTCTATAACTTTATTTGGATGAGAAAACAAATGATAGAGGTAACCTACAGACCAACTTTAAGATTGGAAACTAGCCTTTCCAACTTAGAGAGGGCTCTCTCTGAGACTTAGTCTCTAACAGATAATGACTTTAAATTCTCGACTAGATTTATTGTGTTTGTGAAATGTTTTTGGTTTCACTGGAAAGGAAATACAGAACCTTGGGCCATGGATTCAACCTCCTAAAAGAGAGAGAAATAAATGACTTGCTAAATGGAACTTTGAGAGGATAAAGGCTAAGCAGGTGATGGTATTTCAGTTCAAATGTCATTGTGTGTGGAGAAATAAAGAGTACATAAAGCAACTGAGAGCACCATTGAAGATGAATTCTAAATTGCTTAGAAGAAAACACAAAGTTTAAATGGCCAAGTCTAAATCATCGTGCAATGAATTCTAGACTTATTAAGCATTCCAATTTAAACAAAGGAAAGGCATGAATATACAAAAAACAAGAAGTACATACATAGATGGGATCACAATACATCAAACCACCACCATTAGAATCTTTTCGTCAAATCCTCAAGACTTCTGCATTATATTTCAATGGGGTTCAACGATTATATTCAATTGTCTACTATCTACAGTACTTTGCAAACCAACTTGGATTACATTGAAAATATACAATATAGAGAGAAAACTACGCCCCTTGGGCTACCCCACCTCAAAATATGTCTCCTGAAATTTTGATTCCAGTTATTCCTTGCCAGATGACCTATCAAATAGAGTTTACTAAAAATGGAAGCCCTATTGCACCCACTCATTTCATAACAGACATATTCCTCATGATCATTCAGTCATCAGTAAGGTTCAATCATTAAGAGGTGATGCATCGACTTTTCTCCTTGAGTGGTTACCTGAATGACCGAGTGCACTGCCATAAATTATGCCACCTACTATAACGGGCTCTGGTTGTTGTTGTACGATCACTGGCTAGTATGCATGTGGCGAGTTGGTATGGAAGATGGTTGTTGGTTGTCTCCTATGTTTTTTAGCTGGAAACGACGGTCAGGGGACCACACATCTCCTTCAAAACTATCATGCATTTCACCTACACGTTTCCTTCTCAATAGGTGGGTTTACAACATATGCATGATGAATATCCATCGCAGGGGTTCCTGTCAGAATTCTTGTTTCTCGATAGGAAACAAGACACGAGGGGAGAAAAATTCCATGCCACATTCCCAACAGACAAAAATGGGGTCATGTCAATCATGCCTCTGGCCTCACCTACAATCTTAATACTATGAGTGTTTTCCTTAGAGACAAGTTTTGTATTTTTAGATTCTTCATTTGTCTCCACAAGACCGCACTCCCTTTCATCTTTGTTTGAGCACTCACAAGATCTACGTGGACGTTATCCATGTTCGGTCTGCATTCCTTGAAGTGATCCACAATTCTTTCCTCTAACATCCTTTGTTCCTCGTGTAGTTGAATGATTACGTATTGCGCTTCTTTGAGTTGTATTTTGAGCCAATTCTCATTCTCTTCTTGGATCTGCAACATTGTCATTTTTCCATCCCTTTCTTCTAACTATTTTTTCAATTATTTGTTCTCCTGATACAATTCAACAATAGCGAGTTGCATTTTCTTCAACTACTGTGATGGCTCCAAAACCTCCATGTTTTCAGTTCCCTAGCCTCTTCGTCTTTCACTAATTCCCCTAATTGAATCTTCAATAGGTTTTAGCCGAACAACACACATGAGTAACTTCTCAACAATAGATTGGATGTGTGGTTCACTAGGAGCTTGGGTCTCCTTGGGATTCTTGATCAACCTCGACCCGCATCTTTCCCGAGGTACTAGTTGTTGGGATGAAAAATCTTCTATTTATTTTCCTTTTCCTACGACCTATTCCATTATTTCCTCCACACTGTGAAATGTTGTTCCCCTCATGGGTAGAGGGAAGTATCCATTGGGGTCTTTGTCCAACCATCTCAATTCCTCGGCTGCCAATAACTTAATCAATGATATATGGAATACGTTCTTCTTTGGTTGGTTGACTTCAGCCTAGACGTTGTCTGCCATACTTTCTAGGCTTTGATGTAAGAGGAAAGTTAAGGTCAGAGGTATTTTCCCTGTGAAATGCATCAACATCCTGATGTGATGTGGGTATATTCTGTCAGACCTTCTTTCACAGGTGAAATACCTTCTAATCACCTTTAAAATATTTTGGAAAGGTTCCCAGAGATACCGAATCGGAACGCCCACTCTGATTTTCCCATTTAGGCAGTTTGGATTGATAAAGTATTCTCACAATGGTCACACATAACCCATTAAACCTGAGAGTGAATTTTTCAGCCAGCTTTGTGTTGTATCCTTTAATATTCTCACAATAGCACATACATCCGACCTATTCAAAATATTCCCTGACATTTGGATCTTCATTTATTAATCCCAAGTCCTGAGGTTTGGGCCTCACAGCTCTGCCACTTCGGGCCTTGTTCCTTATGTCTTGGGATGTTTTCATGATGAAAATGTGTATTTTTTTCGTGTGCATGGTAATGAATAATAACACCCTCTTTGTGTAGTGAATGGAGAATGATATAATTCGCAGACACCTGTCGGAGTGGCAATGATAGAAAGTTTGTGTGACAAGCAAAATGAACTCTAGGAGTTTACTGCACGGCTACCAGGCGCTATGAAAAAATTCAGCGCAAAAGGAGGTTGACGCTGCGATCAACGACAATAGTAGGTTTGTCGCAGTAGGGAAGCGCGATAAAAAATTATGGAATGGTGGCAAGGCGTTGTGATACTGGTGGCAAGCCAAGGAATTTGGATGCGGAAAGCAATTTGGTGTGAAAGGAAAGGAATCCGATGAAGAAAGGTTGACTGCGACAGGAACTATTGCCCGATAGACTAGCTCGTGGAAGACTCCAATAGGATTCAAACCATGATTGAAAACGAAGGAGACACGACAATATTGAATGAATAGACTCACAACATAACCGATGGAAATTGACTTTCCCATAGCAAAAGAACCCAGGAATTGCAGAAAAAATCACAGACAACGCACAAAATCGGATGGTAAAGGAGAAACATGCAAGGTGACTGGTATTTATAATTGAATGGGTGAGATATGGAATCATGGAAGAGGAAGATAAATCCATGGTGGCGAGAAGTTTTGAAGAAGATTGAATATTTGTGCAGCACAATCGCGAGATAGGGACACTTTGAAGTGTGTAAAGTGTTATCACTATAACAATTTTGTATGGAATCCAAATCTTGGGACTTAGCAAGAGAGAAAATGGGTGTAGAAGTGTGACAAACTGGAGGACAATGCCATATCTAGCGAACGGTGCTAAGTCTAGCAGAGGCGTAGAGTTGATGGGACCTGAGCGGTCACAGATCTCAGAAATCCCAAATCGACAATCAGAAACCATATCGTGTGGAAAACTAGTGTGGAGGTTAATTATTTGAAAGAGGGTCGATGAAAATACCATGGTTTCAACTCAGGACCATGTGGCGCCACCGGATGCATATCAGGGCGAAAAACAATCTACCCCAAACTGTTTTGCCTCGTCCCAAACATTTATGAAAGACAAGCGTTACAAAGATTGTTGTGAAATGGCTAGCGAAAGTAAGTTGGGGTTAAACCATTTGCATATGAATTCGATCAATTTCACGCATATCAGTTTTCAAGTCTCAGTTTCCATGATTTCAAGTAATTTTGACCAGTCGTCTTCCAAGGTGAATTCCTGGTAAACCAGAGCACATTTTGAAAAACCGAAAGAGGTTTATACTCAGCACGAGCCAAAGAATTATAACCTCTCCCATATTTCTCATATCTATTACATACTGAGATAATCGAGGACATATTGAAAACTTATATTTCTGGATTCAAGATTTCTTTTGTTGGAGACATCTTTTTCCAATGCAGAT
>JZKD02S1679695.1:1027860-1043629 GCA_000966675.3 Picea glauca | reverse complement strand
AATAAGGGAAAAATGATTTTTATCCACCTAAGTGCCTATGTTTGTTTGACTATCCCCTTTATAAGTTGAGGGGTCTAAGTGGTGCAGTATTTAGAGCATGCATAACATCATTCTTTGAGAAGGAAAATGACTTTTACCACATCCAAAACCTTACAATGAAAAATTTAGTTCAAATGCACGGCCTTTAGTATGGACAGAGGCGCGTGTGGCGACTGTGCGCGGACAGTATTAAGAACCAAAGCGCATGCGCGCGTCTGTAGGGTGGAATACCCGCGCGCTTGTGATAAGTTACCAAGAAAGAAACTCTGGATGGATTTCTCTCGATTCTCTTGTGAATCGACTAGTTAGCAGGTCGGCGGAGGCCGGTTTGTGTCCCTTCAAGTTAATAAAACCAAAAGGAAAGAAAAATACACCCAAATGAGGGAGGATTTGATACCTAAGTCCCCAGTGGAGTCGCCAGTCTGTTCGCGTTCAAATGGTCACCAGGTGAGAAAAATAGAGAGCGCTTGCATACCCTGTTGGGTCTAGCAAGGAAGAAAAGTTGTGGAGCATAGGGTTAAAGGAAACAAAACAAACTACAATCTAATATCAACTGAAAACCAATAAAACTGTGAAAAGAAACAACAAACATCAAACACGAAACACAGGTGTCACCAATGGTTTCAGGCTAGTGTATTAATGAAACCGGAGCACGCTGAAGGAAGAGACCAGAGGTTCCTTCTCCCCCCAATGGAAGGCTCTTTGGGGCCCTCACACAGTTTGCTTTCCTTACAAATGTTAAGAACTGAGCATAGCAGTGAAAGAACTCTCGGTGATGTAGCTGATGGGCTGTTGTTAAAGGAAGAGCCCTTAAACCATCTGAACAACATAACAGTGCTTAGAATTCCTTTCCAAAACAGTGTATCCTCACAGCTTTTTATAGAAAATCCTTGGGCGGTCACGTAACCTTCTCAAAGTGTGAATAGGGACCCTTTTAGGGTTTATTTAGGTCATTAACCCGCCGATTTTGCGGATCCGGCTCTAATTTGAGAGTCAAATCAACTTGGGAGCTGGTCCGTAAGCGGTTGGGAGGCCGACCTATTCAATTAATGCGTCATTTTAGCAGATGCGCGGGTTTTTGTGTTGACAGACGCGCATCGAGCGCGCATGCGCGAATAACACGTTTTTGTTCTGCGCATGCGCGCGCGCACCAAACTGCTGTAAAGCGCCTTTCAATTTTTGGTTACTTTGTATAGTTTTTGGCCCTTCTGGAGTGCTGTGAAATTAATTCAGTGCCATGAATGACTTTATTGCTGTTTTGATGATGCGGAGTTCTTGTCGCCATGTGCAGACGAAATTTCAGTGATAATAAATATCTCCCCTTTTGTCATTAATGGAAAAGGTATCTTTCCATTTGGGGCTGCTCTCCCTAACGAAAATATCCTTGGGGATACTTCCCCTGACTAAACTCTTCTTGAAACTGATCCCCCAACCCGAATTGTCCTCTTTATGGCTCTTCCTCGTGTAAATCTAAGAAATATAAGATAAGAATTCAAAAGAATTCATTTTGGAGTAGAAATTACTCCGAGTCTAGTGAAAATACTCAAATACTTCCCTTGGAAGCAATTTTTGTAAATATGTCTGCCACTTATTATTTTGTGCCCACATATTCAACTCTGATGTTTTTCTCTGCAACCTGTTCCTGTTGAAAGTGATACTTTATTGGAATATACTTCGTATTGGAGTGCATCACCAGGATATTTGAGATACTGATGGCGCTTGTATTATCACAATAGATTGGAATGGGCTCATCATACTCAACCTGTATATATCTTTCAAAGTTTGTTTCATCCATAGAACCTGAGTATAACATCTCGTTGCTACAATATTCTCTTCTTTGGTTCTAGATAAAGATACTAATGATTGTTTCTTTCTTTGCCAAGATACTAAACACTCACCCAAGTAGAACATTGCTCCACTGGTGCTTCGTCAATCATCAATGCAACCTGCCTAATCTACATCTGTGTAGGAAATAAGTGATAGATCCTTTCTTTTTGGATACCATAATCCAAACTCTTTTGTTCCTTTGAGATATCTGAAAATCCTCTTCATTGTTAATACATGTGATTCCTTTGGTGCTACTTGAAATTGTGCCACCTATCCAACTGCATGCATTACATCTGGTCTGGATGTTGTCACATATAGTAAGCTACCAATCATTTACCTCTATTGCCTATGGTATGTAGACTTTGAATCATCATCTTTTCTCAACTTGCAACTGGTTTGCATAGGAATGGTAACTGGTTTGAAATCTTTCATTCCGAACCTCTTTAGCATTTCTATGATATACTTAGTTTGGGAAATAAAAATTCCTTGGTTTCCTTGATGTATCTAAAGACCCCCGAAAAAATGATAGTTCTCCAAATAACTATATTTCAAATTCATTATTCATATCCTTTGCAAATTTCTGGCTTAATCTGTCATTAGTACTTCCAAAAATAATATCATCAATATAAACTTCAATTAATAAAATACCATCTTGAGTTACCTTGATGTAGAGGTTGTTGTCTGCACTTCTTTTTTTGAACCCTGCATGTTGTATATATTTATCCAGTCTAGAGTACCATGCTCTAGGAACCAGTTGTTCAAGGTAGACTTCTTCTTCAAGTTCCCCGTTCAGAAAAGTTGATTTCACATACATCTCTATCCATATTGTTTAATACTTTTATACACAATTGTGTATAATTTTGACTCATATGTCGATGTACTATCAAGAATTACTACTACAAATGATTAATCTATAATATTGTACTTATACTAACTGAATGCACTAAATCTGTCTAGTCAAATTCTACAAGTTGCTCAAAGGATGGTTCTTTGGTATGTCTCATCTACCGCATATAATCCCCTTGTCTATTATTCATATTATCTAGGAGTATCTAAGATGGATGGATCAGAACAATTCCAGCTCTGAAGTGTATTCATAATCATCTTCATTAGTAGATTCATCATCTCTCTAACCTATGATTTATTTCTTTCTATCTGCAGATTCATATTTCACTACAGTGCTTGAAAGTACCATCTCTTGAACCTGTTCCTTATTTACATGTCCTTCTTTTCTTTCAGTTATTTTCCAAATCTTTCTATATCTGACATCTTTATTTTTATCTGTATATTTTTCTTCATTTTGTTTTATTTCCAATCTTGCAATCTCTGGGACCTGGTCATTGTTCACCTATTCTTCTTGTTTTGAACAACCACTGTCAACATACCAACCACGCTTCTTCTACTTAGCTTGTAGAGTGAGTGTGCATTCTTCATTGCTATACTAATTCTGATTTCTTATCCATGTTCTCTTATGAGCCTCTTGTATGTGATTGTTGTTCTTATGTTCTGGTTTTGTAGGAGGGACTGTCATTCTACAATCTTTTTCCATGTGTCCAAAGTTATTGCACTTATAGCATTCCACTTCAGTGATCAATGCTTCAAACTTTTTGTAGTTTCTTATCTGTGTTTCACTAGGCCTTCTTGGATAACCATTTTTTGTATGAATTTTAAAGTTGTTTATGTTCCTACTATTAGCTTTTCAATTTACAATTTTATGTCCAAAATTATTGCATGCATAACATAATCCCAAAAAGATAATTTGATACCTGGGAGTTGAAGATATTCTAAAAGGAGTTACTCTTATGAATCCTTCTTCACCCTAAGGCCTATTTGTTTCTGTTGGTCATTGATTCTAAAATCTAAATCTTCTTGGTGGAGGAGTGCCCCTATAATCTTCCTTGTAGGTCTTCCTATCCCCTTTTATTGTTTCTGCATAACTTTTGTGATATGTTTCGTATTTTGTTGATTTGGAACTTGATCCCTTTTCTGTCTGATTGTATCCAAGTCCGGACTTGTCATGATTAGGCCTTTGACTGCTGATAATGTCATCCAAAAATTTTGAGTTGTTATGCATATTTTTCTTTTGAAGATCCTTTCTCAATGTGACAATCTCTGCTTCCAAATTTCCAATGATCTTGTCTCTTTCTTCTAACTTTTCTTTGAGTTCTTCTTCAATTCTTTTATATTGTTTTATTTGAACCTTCAATTTCGTGATGATATGCTCTAGTTCTTGAGTGTCTTCCTTCTTGTCTAGTCTTGCTTGTAGCTTCTTATTTTTCCTCTTTTCTTTTTTTATAACTTCTATGGCAGTCAACAATTCTTCTATGGCAGTCAACAATTATTCTCGGTAGTCAACTTCTGCATCTTCATATTCTTCTTCGATGTCTTCTTTATCAGAGTCTTCTACTACCATGAATATAACTCTTTTTGTCTCATTGTTACTGACTTCATCTCCATATAATGAGGAAATGTCTTCTTTGATGCATAATCTTTTCTTGAAAACTATCTTTGTGCCTCATTTTCCTTTATATGTTTGTTTTCTATTTGAGTAATCTTCATCATTCCCCTTATTTTTCTTATGAGGAAAATTGTTATAAAAATGACCAATACCATCACAATTAAAACAAATCAATGGAATCTTACTTTTATACCTGTCGTTGGTTCTCTTGTTCAATATCTTGACAAAATTGGTCATTTCTTCATCATCTTCCGAGATGTCACTGCTGCTGCTATGTTATTTTTCTTTTTTCTTTCCCTTTTTATTTGACCCTTTGGATGCTTTGAAAGTTGCTTCTTTTATGTCTATATTTTCATGTTCAGTTCTCATTTCATATCCTGTGAAGATTCCATGTAGTTCGCCCATGCTTATTGAGTCTAGATATGCTCTTTCTTCTAGTGCTGAAATCTTAGGATCAAATATCATAGAAAGAGATCTTAGTACCTTTTGAACAATTATAGATTATTTAATTTATTCTCCCAATCCTATGATTTCATTTATTGTTTCATCAACTCGTAAGAAGTAAGCTGCAATATTCTCATCCTTTGTAATACACCCACGATGGGGCATAACAATTTTTTGCTTTTCGTAAAGGATAGATTCTCCATCCATGGTTTCTAATTTGGAAAGTCGAGGAACCAGCCCGACCTTCCAGTCAAGGATCTTCGATTCTGGAGCCAACCAACTCTTTGAGCCCTTGATGGTCTCGTTATTTAATAAAACACAGACCCTTTTGACTTCCTGGTGTAGGTATAATGGTACCCATGACCTTCCCTTTGTGCTTGCAAAATATCTGAGTTTGGGCGCTAGCCCCTTTTCTGATAAGCCCCTCCTTGAGGTGACCTTGGGTGATAACCTCATGTAACCACACAATTTTGAGTGCAACCATGGGTGGTTTGAAGCCAAACTTCCTTTCTCCCCGCAATTCACCGTGAGCCTCCACATGTCCTTCCTCTAAAACCCTGGTCTGGATTGTGACTCTCCCTCAACTTTTAAAGTTCACACACCTTTATTCCCTGCAATGCGATGGGATCATCGATCTCACGATATGGACGGTGCCTATGAACCGACGAATCAAATCTATCCCTTTCAAAGCTGCAGATTAGATTTGACCTCTTTCAAATCAATGGCTATGATTTGCTTCGAAATTCTGGACTTCTGTGATCTCAAATATCAAACTTCACTTCCCCTCGAAGTATGCATATTCCTTTCACTTTTCCACTTGAATCAGATGGTTGAGGCTTACTTTAGGCCTTTACCCGAAATATACAGATTTATGCAACCTGTCCTCTTGATCCGATGGCTATGAATTACTTCGAGACTTTACCTGAAATCCACATATCTATGCCACGTCACTTTTGGATCAGATGGTCCAGATTCACGTCGGATGATCTGACACTTGAGATTTACTTTAGATGATATAGCGACTGAGATCTACTTCGGATGATCGGATGATTGAGATTTACTTCGTCTCTCTAGATCTTCCGACTTTCGGAGTCTCAAATATCAACAGAAAACTCTTGAACAAATTTCTCTAGAGTCCACAATCCATCGCCATGCATCTACTCCGATTAACAATCTATATCCACTCTCCATAAAAAAAAAATATCCAGAGTGAATCCCTCCAGAATTTTGGATCTTCTAACACCTACCCTCCCCAAATAAACAGGCCTGGTCCTCTTCGGGACATCGAAACTTTTCAACCAAGACCAGATAAATGGTCCTTCGACCTCCTCCTCATTCAATGATTGAGATATCCTTTGGGACTTCAACACTTTCACCCTCTACTTTCCTCTAGAGTGCATCGTACCCAAAATTATAGATCTGGTGCCACATGTACACTGTCAAATCAACAACTATCGTCCACTTCAGGACTTCGGCCTTCGACGATTTCAAATCTTAGTTTCTCCACGCTCTACTTATCTCGGAGCATTTTATCCGGAGTCCACGATCCGATGACATGTGTCCTATCACAGATCGACAGCTCCCAGCTACGTCGGCTATTCGGGGTTCGACGATTTCCAACTTTACTCCTTTGTTTTCTCCCGGAGTTCATGATCTTTCACCACATACCCTCTGCAACGGATGGTTGCGATCTTCTTTAACATTCGGGACTTTGGGAGTTTGTCACACTCCTCACTTGGAAACCTCCGAAGTAGTTTTCCCTAAAGAATCTGATCTATTGAAATGTATCTCTTGCCAGCCTCTAATACTAGTCATTGATCTTCCATCCCCAATGTGATCAACGACGTGGATTGATTGTGGGCCATGAACTAGGAGGTCCGATAAATTCACATTCGCACTCCGAATGATTCCTAAACGTCAATGAAATCGAGCGGCTGGTGTTTGATTCTATAAATCCAGTGAGTATTTGAGTCTATCTGATGACCGAGATAGCCTCTCCTCCTATTAAATGGATCACATCCATCTTTGCTGTTAGATTCTTAAGTCATGGGTAGTTCTGGTGACTTGACTATCATCTACCTCCTAGATCTGACGGTCGGGACCGTTCCCTGGAATTCTCATATCTAAGGCTCAGAGTTAACTTCGTGACTTCATGGATTTTACCTCCCTTACAATGAACTTTATCTATTCATTGAACTCACAAAGTCCTAATGACTCCAAGGGTTAACTCCCAGGCTCTTTCCCATATCCAATGATCACAATAGACCATGGCTTCTTCAAAAAATACTTTGTCCATTCGTCTTCCAAATAAGGGAACCTTCCCTTTCGATACTTCAGCCTCGCTACTCTTCCTGAGATTTTTTATCCCTGAAAGTCTTAAGAGCTTTGCGCTCTTTCTCTTGAACTTATCACTTGGAAGAATCCTTCCACACACCCCTTATGTTCATTCTTCAACTCTAGAACTTAAGTGGTTCTCATTATCTTCCTTCCTCACAAAGATCCTATGCATACGTGCACTATCTCTCCTGAGAAATATTCTCCCTCCTCCAAGGGACTCAAAATGACTAGGAGTGTCGATATGCGTATGTGAAACTGTGCCCAAGATCGACGAACTCACAACTCGTGGATCAAGCTTAAGCCACCACAGGGCGCAAGCATTTACGAATACAAAACATGTCCAATCCATAATTTCTTAAATACACAATTTAAACAGGAATAAAGAGATACATTACAACCATTAAGAAAACATACACATCCCTGGGTCCTTCACAGTATATCCCATTTCATTACATAATTCCAGCTTAATTTCACAGGGTATGAGAATACTTATCTATTACAAGTTTCATCCAACCAATTGATTGTGGGTGTGCACCTTTCCACCCAACTATAGGCTTAGAGGGATTCATTCTTAGCAATCTGGCCACCCCTGTGCCAAGCCATGATATCAATAGGGAATTTCCACCATCTCTCAGAGAAATTCTCTCTGTCACAACGACCCTGTGAGGTTTATTAGATGCTTCCTCAGCATCAATATCGCGTTCAGGTCCCTCAGGTTATGTTCTCTGCACTTCCTTTTAGGTTCACACCTCCCTTATGAGCTTGTTCTCTCATCTTGTGTCTCCTCTCTTGCTGCCTCTGTATGTATCTTACCTTCCCTCCTCTGGAAGGTTTCCAACCTATCCTATTCCTTCTGTCAAAAAGGAAGCTCAGGTCTACAGGTCTCTGTGGTACTTCGAGTTGACATCCTGTAGCTAGACCATGCTTCCATCCATGGGGGTGGTTGATGATTCAACCATTGCTCCTTTCTTTATTAATTGATTTATTTCCTCTAGATATATCATGGATCGTACTTCAATGCTTCACCCCCCAACAGTCAGTTATGGGTAGTTTAACAATAATAAATTTACATTTTCCACATTCCTTAGAACGGTAATCCTATTTTATGATTAATTACAAGTTGGAGGAAACATGGGTGTTACAATTCCCTCCCCCTTAAAGGAACACCATCCTGAATGTTGTTTCTCAAAAAACACATGCCATGTCTTTCTCATTCAGTTGTTTCATAAATCTTGATCCTTTTTTCTCGATTAGGTCCTTTTTCAGAAATTTGATCTTGGGAACCTGCTTTCAATAATTCTTGGACAACAAGCACATTAATCATAGTCTTATGCGAAAACACTGCATAAAAATTTCTAGGAAAATTTCATAATCTTAGCACAATAATTATCTGAGCAGTTTGTGGATTTGTATCAACATGGTTGTTTTGTTATCCATGCTCATTTTTTTTCCTTGACATACCCATTGGGTGCATGATCCCCATCAATAGTTTACAAGAACTATCAAGGTTTCATCTTCCTTGTAGTCACTCACCCTCCAAGCCCAGGCTTAGGCATCCCCTTCTTTGCTATACAGTCCCTCAGGTGATCCATCTTGCCTTGCCAAGGTTTTATCGCACATGAAGAACTACCCATCATGTGCATGATCCCAATCAATAGTTTACAAGAACTATTAAGGTATCCTCTTCCTTACAATCACTCAACCTCCAGGCCCAGGCTCAGGCATCCCCTTCTCTACTATATAGTCCCTCGGGTGATCCATCTTTCCTTACCAAGATTTTCTCACACAAAAATAATTTCAGAGACTCTATCGAGTCTTACAGTCGAGGCATCCATCAGAATTTCTCTGTCGAGGCATCCCTCTAGCTTGTTTTACCTCAAAATATATATATTCTAGGCGATCATGGCTTAACACGGGGTTCTCATGGCTCAACAGTAGCCATTTTTCATTCTTTTACAAATTGATAGCCTTCTGACTCAGCTAAAGTTAGGGATGAAGGTTAATATCATTCTCTTAGCACCGTAATAGATAGGGATGAAGGTTACTCTCCCTCTCCTGGCACTGTAATAGATAGGGATGAAGGTTACTCTCCTTCTCCCAGCACTGTAATAGATAGGGGAAAAGGTTACTCTCCTTCTCCTGGTATTGTAATAGATAGGGACGAAGGTTACTCTCCTTCTCCTGGTATTGTAATAGATAGGGACGGAGTTTACTATCATTCTCCCAATACTATAATATATAGGGATGAAGGTTACTCTCCTTCTCCCGATACCATAATAGATAGGGACAAAGGTTACTCTCCTTATCCCGACAATTCATTCTTTACACAGCCAAACAAACTGTTAGTCTCTATTTCATGCAATCGAATTATACTCTTTCTCATAGTTTTCCCTCGAACCTGAGAGCTCAGCTTCTTGTCTCTGCACTCTTCACAGATATTTCCCTTTCTCATGTATCAAAGGTATACATAAATTCATGAGACATCATAAATTTTAAATTCAAAAATTTTCTTGTAAATCTGTCACCCGCAGATTTCCAAATTCCACATTCTGTTCTCATATTTGTTTCTCACAGGAATTAGATTCATAATTATGGGACTTTCCTTCCCATAGAATCTTGGATCAACAGGAAATTGTTCTTCCTTATGGCTTACAATTATGCCATATTCAATACTCCTTTGCTTCCTACAATTTCAACATTCCTTGCAGTTTGGCTTAGTAGGCAGTTGGTCTTCCTTATGGGCTTACAATACTATCATATCCAAGACCCATTTCCTACTACAATTTCAACATTCCTCGGCCAAACAAATTGTTAGTTTTCATGCACATTACCTCTTCAAATTCAAGCCTACTAACAGTCTAAGTCATTTTCATCTATTCAACGATACCAAGAAAAAGGATACATCATCCCTTACCTATGCATCATTTCAGCCTACCAAATTTTTCAAAATGTAATTCGGATATCAATTGATTTTAATGAATGTGTCAACATTCGTAGCCACATTCATACCCAATGCATCCTTGCATTGATTTTAAGTTTTCCATACTTGTAGACAAGTACTTTTCCATGGTGTGTTGGATTTTAGCCAAGCTTTCCACCATATGTCTTATTTATTCTCATTCATTGTTGCAGCAGGACTATGCTTGTGGCTAAAGGATGATCATGATCCCAATTCAATACATATGAAAATAAAAGTTTCACATGAATTCTGTTAAGCATTCCTCCTTCATTAATAACCAGGGTCCCAACACTCATGGCCACCCAAATTTGGTTTTCTCTAACACCTATACAATGTAAGTAGAAATGTTGGAAGGTCCTCCTTCCTCAACAGGAAATCCATTGTCTGTCCTTTATGCAAACATGCATTTACTGGAAGAAATTCCATGCAACATGCTATCTATGAGGGATTTTGTTTCCAATCATTCCTTGATTGGTCCATGTATTCATGACATATCAGTTCATGAATTATTCTGAGGATTACAATCAATATTTACTACGAGAGGTTCACACCTCCATTATTCAAGTTCTCCTTCCTGAATCATACCCTACTTGGGTATCCAAGGCATACAACTTCCTTTCAACATTCCATACATAACATTAAGACCATACAACATTTTAGAAAGGATTCATACGCCATCCTTCCATACCTTGTGCCACATAGGCATGAACATTTGTTTATACTAGTTTTGGTTGTTAGCACCCCCTCTAATATTATCCCATCAGTGGTGCTCCATGGGGACTTTTAAAGTCCCTTCAACAATATTTCAACAAGAACCTTCTCATAGTCATCCTCTGATTGAGGTTGTTCATTATTGGCAACTATCTTTCTCAACAGTTCCAATCTATTTATTTCTACACATGACATACACCATAAACACATCAGTCGTCATGTAAATTAAAAATGCAAGTACCATAGCATTTAAATTAATAAAACATTTTCAGACATGTCCTAGCATATCTATATGAACTTCATCACATTATCCTTAATGTTTTCATGAGCGCAATACAAACATTTCTCAATAGTTTCTTCAGTAATACAATCCTCATCACTATGGTGTAAAAACATTTACTTTCATCATTGTACTAGCTTTCTCATCCCAAAGAAAAAACATAATACACAGCAAGAAAAGAATTGAGGGCTCTCCCCTTCTTCAAATAATTTCTACAACACCTGGGAATTTTTAGACTAGCTGACTTATTTCTAAGGCCTCACTGTATTTTCTCTGCTTTTTCAATTTCCTCCCTGTTGGGATATTCCTTCTATTTTTCTTGAGCCACCTTGGTTAGCCCTCACCCTAACCCTTTTTGGAATACAACAACATGCTTTAATAGAAAACTTTTTTTTTTTTTCATAATGGATCATGAACCTGTGCATCCTGCACATTACCATTCAGTTATCATAATGGTCAATATTCATTTATTAGTCTTCTATTCATTACATGATGTTTTTCAAAATGCAATACAAGATTCTAGTATATATATATATATATATAAGCTTGTGGCTCACTACTTAATTCTCAGCAGTCATTAAGGTTGCGACTTTGTTTTCCTGATAGAGTCTTCACATAGTTCCTCCATAGGGAGCTCCTTTAGCATGCAACTTCCTTATTTCATATCCATCACTATTTGTGATGGCCTCAGCCTTGAGTTAGCTTCAACGGTTTACCAAATATTCCATAAGGAATATAAGCATGCATCTTTGTGATGTACCCAAATTAAGTATCCATACATATTCTGGTTTTGTTAACTTACATCATACTTGTGCATCACTTTCACGTTTAATATCATTCATACCTAACTAGTATTAATATCAGGCTTCATATTAGGAATCTCCACAATGCATTAAACCATGCACTAAAGCATGATTAAACACAGATAAGTATTCATCATGCTATCTTATTGCTTTCACTTTTTCCATGTCATTCACACACATGGACATATTTGGCTTCTATATCCTTTTCCCAAGGATCTTCCAATCATCCTTGTGATCATGTATACACATTCGTGTATAAGTAGGTGCATCTCTTGCAACTTTTTACCTCATGCATTCACTTGATGGTTTAATTTCATCATTAGTGTCCCTTATTTTGAGTTTTCAATCACTTACAGGACTAATCTCACAGTCATATCTCGTATTGATGTTGTATTTTCTCAAGGAAATAACCAACCAGGGCCACTTTCCTCTTTATGCGACAATGTCTAGCAAGAAAACCTTCTTGCCTCAATGTCCATAGGGTTTTACCCATCTCACTTTTATCTAGTAATGAGGAGTTATATACTCCGATTTTAATATAGAGCAGTAACTATAACTGCTAGGGATTCTACCTAATCCTATTAGATTCCTTTAAGCCCACAAAGGTATTAACCATTATATAATCTACCATCATCAGTGCTTGAATTTCCAACTGCCCATGCTTAGAAGCAGTGTTATTAACACCAGGTCATCTATCCTTTAAGATTCATCCACTCTTGACAAAACCCTGCCACCTTCAGCTATCCACATTCAAGTATTATTATAAATGTTAATTATCATATCCCTACTATGATAAGAGTAGTTATCACTTTGACAAAGGGCTGAAGAAATTATTCTGCTGAAATTCAAGAAGAGTTCCCAAAATCATAGGTTCAATCTGCAGTCCTTATCCTCAAGGAGTAAATGCAGATAAAAATACCTCCTTACACGACTCGTACATGAGCCCAAGCAGGCCAAATGTTGTAACCATGCTCTGATACAAATTTGTAACACACCTATGATGAGGCATAAAAAAATTTCACTTTTATTAAAGGATAGATTCTCCATCCATGGTTTCTAATTTGGAAAGTCGGGGAACTAGCCCTACCTCCCAGTCAAGGATCTCTGATTATGGAGCCAAACGACTCTCTGAGAACTTGATGGTCTCGTTCTGTAATAAAACACATATCCTTTTGATTTCCTAGTGCAGGTCTAATGTTACCCACGACCTTCCCTTCGCGATTATGGAATATCTGAGTTTGGGAGCTAGCCCCTTTTCTAATAAGCCCCTCCTTGAGGTGACCTTGGGTGATAACCTCATGTAACCACGTGATTGTAGGTGCGACGAAGGGTGGTTTGAAGACAAACTACCTTTCGCCTCGCAATTCACCCTGAGCTTCCTGTTACACGTCAAAATTTCTCAGATGGATAAGTGTCGCATTATCCCTATCAATCATCGTAAGTGTCACATCTTCCCTACAACTTTTGCAAGTGTCGCAAACAACGTTCAGACATGATGCCATGATAACGACACTAAGGAGGCACTTATGACATCTCACTGACTGATTTGGAGTAGAATTGGTTTACTAGGATCAAATGACTCTTGACACCTGAAAGGATCCTTGAAACAAAGGTTTGGAGGGGGAACGCTCCCCTACTTCAACTGCAGAAGTGCTGGCGCTCCCCTATCATGCTTTAGGGAGCGTTATAATGCTTCTAAGACCCTTTTGGAGGAGCACTGCTCATGTTAAGAGCGCTGGCGCTTCCACAGGGCTTACCAAGGAGCGCTACAACGCTCTGAGACCCCTTCTGAAGGAGCGCTCCCTAAACTGGGTCAGTTGTTAGCCTGTTGAGAAGAATAAGGGGAGGAACATTCGAGATTAGGAAGCAGTTGTGCTCGAATTCTTGTTTTCATCAACAGATCCCTGATCTATGGAGAAGGTTCCCAACTGTTTCTAAACATAAATCAAGAGGTTAAGCTCTTCCCAACCTATATAAACAGGCTCTATGATGGTGGAAAGGGGGAAGAATCGAACATATGAAACTTATGATCTTGGAGGAAATTCACAGTCAGCCAAAGGAGAGTGATCAGTGAAGCCGTTGTTATCCAGGTTGTGGATCTTTCAGGCAAGGGTTAGACGAAGAGGACTTGACGAAACTGTCGCATTCGTATCTACGATTGTAAGTACTGTTGTCGTTATTCTCATTAATATGACACGCTTGGCCTGTTTCTTTCTAGTTTGTGTCTGATGTTACATGAACTTATCATTTAGTGATAGATCTGTTTTCAAGCTAATATCAATAGAGTAGGAAGTGGTCGTATCTTGCTTTTTCCATAGAACTCAGCGAGGAGCAAAGGATTGGAGCGCAACTTGGAGCGTGCAGAGACAAACGTCGATAACAGGTACTTATATCATCCTTCCTTCTCATGTGTTAGTTTAGATAGATTTGAGACAAATTCAGTGTCCACGTTAAGCATTTTTCTGTCTAGGGTTAAGGTCAAGCCTTAGAGGTGATCTACCTGTCCGCAGGGAGCCCTTTTAGGCCCTGGCACCCCTGTCCCAGTGTTAACAGAGCACCAACGCTCCTAAAGGCTTTACACAGAGCACTATAATGCTCCTTGCCCTTGGCAACAGAGCGCCAGCCTCTTTTGGCCCAGAAACCTTCCAAAATTGCATTTTTTGGGATTTTTGCCTCTGTGTTCCTCTGCTGAGTGATCTGGAGAGTCAATTTTTCTTCCTTTTTAGCCTTGATATCTGTCTTTTTGAAGGATAAACACCTTGTTGATTGGATCTTGTAGCCTCCTTCACTTGTTTAATAAATTTTTCCTGTTGAGTGAAATTTGAAACTGCTTCATTGTTCTTCTCTCCTCATCAGCTGAGTAAAAAACCTTGGTGAAGGTCATCAAAGACCTACAGACCTCTTCATTTTGATTTGAGTCAAGGTCATTTTTCTTCAATTTTTTCTTGTTGGGTGTGAATTTTTTTTTTTTTTCTTTGATTGTTTCCTTTCTTTCGCTTTTTCGTTTTGATTGCTACGAAGGGTGTATTGTTTGTGTAACTTTTTGCTTATGCTAGTTTGGTTTTCATCCATACCAAGAAGATAATTAGCAAAGATACACATTGTGATTGTATTGATCATCATCCATACGCAAACAATAAAGATATCTTTGTGATTGATTGAGCATATTAGAAGGCATTTGAATTTTTTTTGCATTACATCAGGATTTGATTGAGAAAAGAATTGTTTGAGGACACTCCGTATTTCGTGCTTGTTAGTGAAAGAACTCTCTCTCTCCCTTAGCTAGACGTTCATCGAAAGAAAATGATTGCTTATCATGCTTGATGCACTCTTTGGGTCAGAGTCATATTTCCATTTGTTTCACTTCCATGCACCCCTTTTGCATAAAGAACAGCCACTAAAATCAACGTTAATTAAAAATCATCTAGAACTTTTTCTTTGTTAGGATCCTCCACCAATAGTAGAATAGGTGTAGTACTTTGGATTAGGCTGTGAGCATAACTCTCCAAAGTTTTCAAAACAAACATTAGCATACTTCTTTAGGGAGAGTCAAATCCAGTTATCGTATAAGTCTGCCTGGGATCCCCCTCTCACACAGGGGTTACGCACGAGGTTGTATTCGGGTAAGCTACGGGGACTAACCCTCTGTGGTTTAACTGATTGTGGTGGTCAGATCATATTATGGGGGTCACTTTGAGGTAAATCCACAATTACTGCGTGGAAGCTTCTTAGTCGATTTCGGGCTTGATACCATGCCCATACGTTCGGATCGAACTGTCGACTGTTCTGGCCCAGGGGCTGACTGCGAATTGGTAACCTTAGTGGCCATAATATTTAGGTTCTTACACAAGGTGACGGTGACAGGAAGTCTCACTGTACCTAGAACAGACATTGGTCAAACTCACTCGGGC
>JZKD02S1679695.1:942163-997578 GCA_000966675.3 Picea glauca | reverse complement strand
TCCTTCCAATTGCATATCTTCATCTCTAATCAGTTTCATAGGAATGTTAGAATACTTAAGATCATTTTCATCACCTAAGTGTTCTTGAATAATTGAATTTAAGTACTGATTAGAGCAAGAGTTAGAATAATATGGACATTCACCTTCACCCAACATCAAATCTTCTTTCACGATGGTCGAGGACTGAATATGCAATGATTCAGAGGAAAAACTAGTTTGATTGTCAGTAAGAACATTTTCAATAGATTCTACCTCCCTTGCTTGTTGAAAATTTTCAGATGGATTCCTCTCATCCTGTAAACAAAATTCTTCTCGCAATTGAGTGATAGGATTTGTAATTGATTCATCATTTTCGATTGAATATGACTGGATGAAAGGAATGCAAGCATCATAGAGGAGATTTAGTACAAATGACATGTCATCAAGATTAAATTTACAGAGAACATGATGGATTCTTGTTGAAAAGCCTTATGGAGATGAATTTTCATTGATTAGTACAGTCTGAAATTCTTCACATAATTGATTGTATTCATAGTTTTCAAAATCATCTAAAAATTCATCTACAAATTGAAACCAATCAATAATGTGATATGCAGGAAAAGACTAAAACCAATGTTTAATCTAGCCCCTAAAAGTAAAAGAAAACAATATGCATAAAACCTTTAAATCAAAAATATCATGCTTGATGGATTTACACCAAAACTTGTTAATATGGTATTTTTCATATACATCCCTTCCACCATCAATGGTGAGTTTGGAAAAGCGAGAGACTGTCTCGTTGGGAATATCAGGTAAGGAGAAGTGGAAAGCATGTTCCAACACAGTGATTTGGGGAGCCATGGGGAATCAAATACATTCAAAACAAAGACTCCTATAAGGCCAGTTTTTCCGTCTGGACTGCCTTCTAGTGAATTTCAAAATGACACAAAAGAAGGATTTATAAATATGGAATTATGAAAGGATAAGGGGTGAAACATTTAATCATTAAATTTACTCAGCCCTCCTTCTAGCGCCATTTGTTGACGGGACAATTTGACATGTCATCAACTGGAAGAATAGATCCGGTTCGGGGTTGTCTAAATAACTCAAGTCATTTGGTGTAACCTATTCTGACGGGTTTAATGACTCTGTTAGCCAACTAGGGTCTTAAAGATAGAAAAATGAAATAAACTAACTAAAGAAAAGATACTAAAAATTGACACAATAATTACAAATATTTATCTAAGAATGTGAATATACAAATGATTATGAATAGTTTATATACAGTTTACAAGGTTTGCATGAAATCTTGTGAAAATGATTGTTTGATAAAGTTTCTGAATCAAATATGAACAACATTTCTTTTTAGATTTTTTTAAAAGGTATTAAACGAATAAATACTAAATGAATATGATTGAAATAGTGACACAAAAACAGTCAAAGCTAATTAATGTAATCATCATTTCAATCATAAACAACTCAACTAAATAACACAGAATACCATAACCTATAGTTGATCAACAAAACTTCTATTATCTTCCTGTGTTGTATGAGCTCCTGCGTGTACCGTTGTTAAGGAAAACCTATAACAGAACAATACTAGCACTTCCATAATACATTCAAAGAAGTATTTTATATTGGATTAAATTAATAACAACAGGAAGACAACTAATTAAAAATCATGTGATCTTAAGATAATCAATATTTAAGAACGAAAGAAAAATCGATTCTGAGTATTGATATTATCCATCATTTAACATTAGAAATAAATTCCACAATAATGAAATGATCAATTGATCACACCTAAAAAATGGAATACGAAATTATGGACAGCATATAACATTTAATAGTATGAAAACACCATATGATGACAAGCTAAAGCTAAAATCAACCATAATAACATTTTCATAATACAACAATAATGAAATAACAAAATAGAATAAGCATCACATGGGTCTAAAGCCAAATATGAATTGTTTTCCCATATTCTTTCTCAAAATCACATGCCCATATTGTAGTCCTGGAAGAATTTTTAAGATAATAGACTCTTAAAGATTGAAAAATTTAATACATAAATGATAACAATTAACCATGTATTCATGAAAAAGACTAAAACTAATTTAAATCAATGCATAATCAATTATTAAAAGAATATGAAGATATTATAATGAAAATAAAACCATTTTACTCACATGACAAAAACCATTAAGCAACCTGGAATTTCATATTCTTCTTTGAAAATACTCGTCCATTCTCCCAAAGATTCCAACCATCTGTTACTCCATTTGAAAAGAAGAAGAAAAAAAAAAACACACAAAAGAGAAAGGATAAAAATCCTCCTCTCCAATTCTTGGATCCACTAGCTCTGATCTTTGTCATATATTTATACAATGAATGAACAGTCTGGGCATCACTATTAATTTTCGCCACCTGAAATTTGTCTCATAAAGAGACATCAATATCTCTCAAATCGTGCATTGTTTTGGGAAAATTTCTACACTGGAGGTAAATGGGTCCATTTGGGTTCTGGGTTTTCAACCGTTTCTTCAAATTCCTCATGGTTTGGATGCAATCAGTCCAGCACAATCATGTGTCTAATCTTGACGTCTTTCCAAATTTTATCTGTTGTTGCTCATAAAATTATTTGTAGCCATCCAGTATTATTTTTGGATCAATCATCTTGAACATATTTGGATAATAAAATCAAGCCATGATTAGATCTGTATCAAATATTTAATAATAGAAACCTATGAAACAAAAATAAACCTAAATTAATAACCTAATAATTGTGAATAAAACAAAATCTAGAACAATAAAATAAAAAATGAATTTAAACTAACTATAACTTCTAAACAAACATTGTTTATAATTTCCTTTCAAATATGATCTTAAAGTTCTAGAAGCTTCACGTTAATGGAGAAGAGAAAAATATTAATTTTGGTTTTTTAACAAAATCAAACAAACCATAGATAATTATTTTTATTTTGAAATGAGATGCAAAATGAAAAAAAAGAATTTAATTAATTAATATCACCAAATGATTTTATGAAAATGAGAAACCAACCAAGATATTATTTGATGAAGCATTGAACACATTATTCAAAATAGTCAAAATTGGTAATGAACAAAAGAAAGAACACATAATCATAATTTAAACGAAAGTAAACAATTGATAAAAATTGACGTCTTTGTTTAAATTGAGATTTTTATGCTCGTTTATAAATTTTGACACATACTCTTGTAATGAATGTCTCATACTATAGTGAATGTCTTAAGTTTGTCTCAAAAAAAGCCAAGGTATGGAACCATTTGAAAAGGTTGATTCTGTAGCTCATTATAATTATCAAGATTCAAATGGGGGCCCTTTAAATTTTATAAAAATTACGGGGAGTTGTTGGGGCCCAACAAGTATCCATGAGAAGATGTGCAAGAATAGACCGTGCAGTACGATGGATAGGCATAAAAATCAGAGAACCACCCAGTTTCCACAGACTAAATGATTTGGAAACATTCTTGAGACAATATGAAGATGAAGTATTAGAGAACCAGAGGCTACTAGCACTTGACTTAGCACTCAAGGCCAAACCTGTAAGATGGTGGGGTGCACACATAGAGACTATCACAGACTGGTATCAATGTAATAAGTTACTACGCATAAGGTTCGACGTAGAAGATAAAAACAACAAACAACATAAGTACGATGGATACAGAGCACCATCGGAAAACTTGGAGGCATGTAGAATGCTATGGAAAATGACACCACCTGAGGAATGGCCTCATCACTTCATACATACTTTAGAGGGCATATCAGCGAATTGGTACATAGACCAGGAATTGCACAAAGGAATTACAACATGGTGAATATTGCAACAAAACTTCGCAGTCACTTTCTCATTCGACCATGAGAACCCCAACATAGATGCAACCCTTAAATGGATAAGAGGAGGAATATTCTTCAAAGAACCAGAAATATAAACTATCACAGAAGAACAACAGTGGAACAAGTAGACAATCAAGGAACTATTGTCATGTTACCATGCACAGGAGGAAGCACCAAATGAAGATGACCCACACGATATTCAGATTGAAGAAGTAGAAGGAGAAAGATATGTGGAGGGACCACCCATAGAATTCGAAGTCATTTCCGTGCAAATCAAGGTTAAAAAAGTTAACATCAGAATAGTTGAACATCCCAAAATGGCCAGTATTTGAGACTACTAGGATGAGCCAACAGTAGAAAGCATCACAGAGTTGTTGTGAGAATACAACGATTTGTTTCCTACAATATTTACAGAGATGAAGGGTATAGTAGGAGAACTGGGAGAGATGAAGATTCCACTCAGACCTAAAGAGAGACCGATTAGAAAATGACCGTATAGACTGAACCCCAGATATAAACATAAAGTTAAATAGGATATCAACTATATGCTTGAATTCGGCATCATCGAACCAATCAAGGAATAAGAATGGATAAACCCGATTGTAGTACAGGACAAGAAACAAGGAATATGGATCAAGATATGTGTCAACTTAAGGAATTTGAACGATGCATTCCTACACGACCCATTCCCTACACCGTTCACGGATGAAGGGTTAGAGAATGTGGAGGGACATGAATCTTACTCATTCATTGATGGATTATCAGGCTACCATTAGATTAAGATAGAACAGGAGGAAAGATACAAGACCATGTTCGAGATGGAATGGGGATCTTACCAATATACAAACATGTTGTTTGGACTGAAGAATGCACCAACAATATTCTCCAGAGTGGTTATCGCAGCATTTAAAGAATTCATCCATCATTTTCTCGAAGTATACCTGGATGACTGGACAGTCTATATTCTATTGAAAAACCATGTGGAATTTTTACGCTTGATGCTAGAGCGATGTAGACAGTGTCAGATATCACTGAATATCAAGAAATGCATATTTGGAACACCATTTGGGATACTATTTGGCCATATAGTATTCCAACATGGGCTATTGGTCGATTTGGAAAAGATCGCAGTCATCGTCAATTTACCAGCACCAAAAATAGTCTATCACCTACGAGTGACATTAGGACACACATGATACTATAGGAAATTCATCAAAGGATATGCGCAGATCACCACACCAATGGAAAAAATATTAAGGAAGGATACAAAGTACCAATGGAATGACGAGTGTCAACATGGCTTGGATACTTTAAAGGAGAAGATGGTTACTACACCGAAATTAGTATTTCCAAATTGGGAAAAGACATTCCATGTGCATGTAGATGCATCAGTGATAGCACTTGGAGCTATCTTATCGCAACCAGGACCAGAAGACTTGGATCACCCGATAGCATTTGCAAGCATAAAACTATGAGACTCAAAACAAAATTATAATACGATAGAAAGAGAAGGCTTAGCTATGGTTTACGCACTGTATAAGTTCAAACATTACCTATTCAAAAAACATTTTAAGATGTTTATAGATCACTCAACCCTGAAATACCTAGTCAACAAGCTAGTGTTGGGGGGGAGAATCTGTCGATGGTTATTGTTATTTCAAGAATTTGACTTGAAGTAATAGTCAAACCAGGAAAACTGAATGCAGGACTAGACCACCTATCACAGGCCATAAATGGAGAAGAACCAATGAACTTAGAAGACAACTTTTTGGATGCACAGTTATTATCAGTACAGATTTTTGATGACTATTTCGTAGATATCATCTAGTACTTGAGCACAGGTACCACACTGCAAGAATATACCACCGCGCAGAAGAAGAACCTAGTAGTATGTGCAACTGACTATCAATTGATCGTAGGACATCTATACAATATGGGCACAGATGGCATCTTGCGAAGGTATGTGTTAGAGCATGAACGACCAAGAATTTTAGCAAAATCCCATGAGGGAATGGAACGAGGGAATTATGTAGGAAATTCTACTGCGCAGAAGGTACTCCATGCAGGATTATGGTGGCCAATGATTCACAGAGTCTTGAAAGAGTATTTTCCAAGATGCGATGTTTTTCAAAGGGTAGGCAAAACCATCAGACGGGGTGAGATGCCATTATGACCACAGATGACATTACACGCATTTGATAAATGGGCAATAGACTTTGTGGGACCAATTAAACCACCAGCCAAAAGAACAGGAGAAAGATACATCATCATCACTATGGAATACCTAACAATATGGGAAGAAGCTACACCACTAAAAGACTACAGCACAAAGATAGTTGCACACTTTTTATTTGAACAAGTAATCACCAAATTCGGGTGCCCATGAGTTTTGATGAGTGACCAAGGAATGCACTTCATAAAAAGAACCATCTACATGATTCTCTAAGAGTTTGAAGTTCATCATCAGAGGAGCACACCATATCATCCACAGGAAAATGACACAGTAGAAGCCTTCAAAAAAATCCTTGAGAATGCACCAACAAAGATATTTAACGTCAAAAGAGACGACTCAAACCTCAAATTACCAACAATATTATGGGCATATAGGATGAAATGAAAACGTTGACAGGGAACACACCATTCAAATCAGTCTATGGACAAGAAGTAGTAGTGCCATTAGAAGTTTTAGTACCAAGCTTACGCGTACCAACTATCACACAAATGATAGAATGAGGCACAATACAAGAAAGACTGAATCAACTATTGTCAATGGAGGAAGAACGAATCTTGGCAGGACTCCATCAACAAGTGAAGAAGTCCAGAGACAAATCTTGGTGCAATCGACACATCAAGAAGAAGACGTTCAAGGAAGGAGATCTAGTATTTCTCTATGACAACAAATCATTTCAGAACCCAGGAAAGTTGAGAATGCATTGGTTAGGACCATACGAGGTAAAATATGTAACAAATAGAGGAGTTGTGCAGTTAAGGAATTTAGTAGGTGCATAACTTATATAAATGATCAACGGGAGCTAACTGAATCTATACAAGGACAGTCGACCACCCACCGCGCAGTAAAAATAAAATAAAAAAAATCAACAATCAAAACAGAGAACAAAAAGAGGAAACAAAACTAAAAAGCGCGAAGCATGCCAGAGATAGAAAATCCACATGATGTTTGAAACATGAATGTCACAAAGGAAAGGACAATGGTTACATACAAAAGAAAAATGAGTGGGAAATGGAAAGTCGACAAAAGTAGTATGACAGGACAACACTAAGAGAAATTAAAGCACAACAAGGACTGATGGAACATCACATTAAACACGACAACTGGAAATGGAAAAGTAAGCGTAATGGAAAGTATGAAACTTATGCATATGCATTGAACCCACAATTATGGTGAATTATTCGCATCATGGAGAAAGTTTCCTCGACAAGCTTCATGACAAGCCCATACAACACGCAAGCACGGAAGCAACTAGTCTATTCGTGAAAGGAGAATAGAGAGAGAGAAACAATAGCCAGAACAAACATAGCAAGACCATAGAGCTCACCAAAGTCATTCAAACTTAGCAAATGTTCAACAATCACCACTATGGCACCACCGAAGCTTGCAGAACCAGACCAAAGATGATACTGGTGAACTCTACACCGATATTGGAAGAGATTCAGCAACCACAAGAAGATTCCATGAAAGAGGATACACCAATAGTGGCGCACAGGCCTCAGAACGAGGAAGTTGAAATCCAACAGGAAGTGCAACCAGAAATCACTGAAGCATTCGTGGAAGTTAATAGAATGACACAGAATCTGGGAGAAGTAGTGCAACTAGACAGGTCATAGGTACCCAGCCTAGGTCAACCAATAGAGGAGACCACTGGAACTACCTCGGCATGGCCAGAGTGGATTACAGGGGAGTAACCAGGAATTGATGAAACTTCAAACCAGCCACCACAGCAGGAAGACAAAGTTCAGATACCAAGCTCACCTCGCAAGAAACTGACAGTAAAAATTGTGCTACCACACATACCAGATGGAGTATAGGTAGACTTGCATCTACTGGGTCACATCGGGAAGCTCAAGTATTCCAACCATGACGTATCAGACGAAGCCAAGTACCCAAAATTTGCGCCGATGGTTTTTATGCAGAACATAGTGGTAAACCAACTTGGATAAACGATTAGCCAACCACATCAATGGGCAACTGGACTTGACAGAACAAGAATTTTAGTTTTCTCAAACTTCCAGATTTTGGCAGAGGCCAATACGCGACACCATGCGTCAAGAAACTATTAGCAGTCACACATGGAGGGGATATATGGCTGGACAAACTCATCCCCATAAATTTTTATCTTATCATGTAGATAACATGACTACCCAGCCAGAACATGGATCCCGCGATGATTCTGGATGATAAATCCAAGGAGAAATCATTAGCAAATGAAAAGAAGAAGAAATATGGTACCACCAGGGGAAAAGGTGCATTATAATTAAATGGATCAACAATGCAACGACATAATTGTGTGCAAATATCTTAGCCTATAAATTGTTAAGAAAATGTTGCAAAGACAAAGTACCAGTAGGAGTCATCGCAGTTGCAACTCAGTGCGTAGAAGGAACCTCCCTGAGTTGGTCGCCTTATCTATTAAAATTGTTCCAAGTGGAATGCAATGATGCGCAGGACCTCAGTACAAAATTCCATTACTTATGGATACTCACCCTTACAGCCTTCATGGGATGGCGAGAACCAGAGTATGTAATTTTTTGTACTAGACCACAACCAGCGGGAGCGAGATATATATTACTGAAATATGGGCCATAGGCCAGGCATAAGAGGGAGAATGGAGTCGTATTTGAAGAATATCTATGAGACATATAGGAATCTATCAGTCCATCATGGAGGATAACACCAAAGGATGTCGCACGATATGGGGACATCACTAATTTATGGGCTACACATCAAGCCATGTGGCTACAACCAAGGTAGGATCCAGGTAAACAATGGCTACAGATGTACTACTGCATCACAGACGGTGACATCAACATGGTCATTAGAAAATGTCCTGATGAATGGAGAATCCCATCCATTCCTTGGGAAGTACCAGAAAGAACAACAGAAGGAGAGGTAGCACATGTAGAAACATAGCCTCCACAAATCCCACTGCCCAAGAAACCAAGGACGAGCCAAAACAAGCCGAATCAGGCACACTGTTAGGACCCAGAAATGTCCCTTCTTCACTACATCTTTTTCCCATTCAACCTTCTCATTCCTAAGCTAAATGACTATTATAATGAGTATTAAGAACCTTTTTACCAACGTATGAACTACTCATCTCTCTTTTATATTTTCATTTACTTAGCATGTTTGATTGGTAACGTTCACATATTTTACTTATGAAATGATTTAACTAATGATAAAAATGATTAGAACAACCCACTTCGAGAAACTCATTGTTGTTACAGCTATGCACCAATCTTGGAAGCCATTACATGACTACTACAACGGATGCCACCAATCCTGGAAGTTGTTACAGGACTACTGAAACAAAAGCTCGTCAATCCTGGAAGTTGTTACAACAGACGCCACCAGTCCTATTGTTATACGACTTCTTCAACACCTACTAATGATATATGTTGGCTCACGATGTTGATCAAGGAGAGTTCTATATTTTTTATTAATGATATCAAACGAATATCTTGAGAATCGAGGATTGTCAAGACTGTTCTGATTATCTTCTACTGAATGACTCTGACTTTAAATAGCAGAGCTTTGGTAATGAAGGGGATTTTTTTGACTGGAGAAAGAAAAGTAATGCTTATTGTACATAGACATTTTTTGCAATTGAATGAAAGAGTGGATTGAATTCCTTTAGTAGATTGTAACCTATTTCTTTGAGCGGATTCAGTGAGAAGGAAAGGGCCCACCTTCCTCACTGATTCCCCTCCATTTTTAATTCTAGATTAGTTGTTTTAAATGTGAACGGTTTAATTGTTAGAAATTTCTAGAATACAACTATTGTTACAATTTAGTTCCTTCTTGTTATATGAACATAAACTTGTCTCATGATATGTAGAAGTCGATTGTTGAACATTACAGGAGAACTACTTTCCCTTTTTCTGCATTAGGTTAAAATATTGTTTCCGAGAAATAAAAGTGTGAAGTACTTTCTTGAAATAAGTAGATTTCCTTTCTGCAAATAGTATAGAAATTTTTCTTGCAAAAGTAAATTAGAAAGTTATATTTGAGTAGGTAATCCAGGGTTCTTATACATTCATCAGTTTAGATTGCAATTATGATTTCAAATCTGTAGAACTCTAGTTGTATCAGCACAACTGTGTTAGTGATAATGGTTTTTTTTATATAACTTCCCTACTACAATTATATTAGAGATGCTTTCATAATCTAGCATAGACTGTGCATAATTATCTTGAAATAACAGACTTCCCTGGGTTGACAATTTATATTGAACATTTTGATTTTCTATTCAATTAGACAATTAAAGTGACCAACATTCTGGTGTCGTTGTCGGGGAATATAATTATAGATTTTGGTAAGCACATTAGTTTTCTTTCTTAGGAATTAATAGTCTGCATGTATCATGAAATGAGAGAACGAATCCCATGAAATTTTAACCTTATAGGTACCAAAGGACGTAGAGGAATAAATCCTAACATACTGGGGAGACAAACCATTGTTGATGAGATTATAGCCAGAGAAGATTCTTCTTTAGGATCTATTTTTCGCTTTGCAAATCCTCCAAGAAGACATAATCCGCAGTTAACAAAAATACCCCTTCTCGAAACATCGTTCTCATCAAGGGTTGAATCTAAAGCTAAAGTCAAAGCTGAAGATTTGTCACCAACAAATAATCAAGCAACATTGGAGAACATTGAAGATCAAGGAAGTATAGCCTGGAACAGGGAAAATCTAGAAGAAGTTGTTTATCATATCAATGGTCAGATAGTCACTAAAGAAGAGTGGGACGTTGTTTGGAGAGACAGAGAACATATGGAGAATCAAGGGGATAATGAAGAAGAGATCTACCAAGAGAATCCACAGAACAACAAGGATCAGGTAAACAATGAAAATACTATATGTACCCTGGTTTTTGCTATTTCTGATGTTCCCACACAAGGGATGGCTCCTATGAAAAATATATCGCTCTTAGATCTCCCAAATTTTCATGGATTATATATTGAATATTCATATGAGTTTTTGTTTGAATTTGATATTTTGTGTAGAATTTATGACTACACTACCACAGCACAGAAGCTTAAACTATTTCCAGCTACATTAAAGGGTAATGTGTTAAGATGGTTCATGAGCCTTGGAGGAGAAAACATTTCAACATGGGTACAAATGAGGCATCTTTTCCTGAACAAATACCAAAACCACTGTCGAACAAGGGAATGAAGAGAGGAATTATTCAAATGTCACAGAAGGAGGACGAGACCCTTGAAGACTTTGTGGAGTGAATCCAATATAATCTACAAAGGTTTGGACATACGGATGTGAGTAAGGACATTATGAAAACCATTTTGCTAAAAGGAGTTAGAGAAGACTGTTTAGATATGATGAATATGCTTGGTAAGGGAGATATATCTAAGGAATCCTATGAGGACATTGTAGATTTCTACAAAAGATGTTCTCGAGGATCTACAAGGAATAAGTCAGCTACCAAGGATACCACTTTTTCAAGGGTACAAAAATCAACCAATGGAGGAGAAACAAGAGAAGAAATAGGTAATCTGTTAGAAAATTTCAAAATAGAGATGATTAACTCTTTTGCCTCATAAATGGATACTTTGCAGGTCAAACAAAAACAAGCAGAATCAGAGCAAGAATTGTGTATTTTCTGTCTGAATTGCAGAAAGAAACATCCACCAAGGGAGTGCCCACTGAACAATGTCTAGGTATGCCTTATTTGTGAATTAGACCATGCCACTAACCAATGTCCCTCTCTACCAGGTGTAAAAGCATCAATGAAGGAAACTAATGAGGAAGAAGAGGTTTTCTATCTAATAACACAAAGAATACAATGGCAACAAAGAGGTCAAGGTATGAACTCTCAGTTCTCTCCTCTAGCATTTAATTATTGGAACAATCAGCTACCATATGGCCAGACGAATGCCCCCCTCCAAACCAAATGCCACCCTCTTATCAGGATCCCAATGCATGGTCACCTATGCCCCAACAACAGAATCACTATGGGTATTGGAACCCATACTAGAGAGGCCCTCAACAACAACTCAATTATCAAAGCCGTCACTGTTACCCATGATTTTGGTCCTCATGATGATGTATTGATGATGGTGTACTTAGGATCTTCATAAGAACTTTCTCCTGAGAAAAATTTACTTTCTTCTCTTTCCAGAAATCTCATTTTTGAAGAAGGTTCGCAGGCTACTAGTATATTTGCCTGCGAGAATGCTTGATTCTCGTAGGTTGCCTTAAGCCAGGGTGCGAGAAGTTCGTACTGTGTTGAATTGCTAGGGTGCGAAATCTTCCTAAAGCAACGAAAAAGATTAATTCTCGATTCTTCTAGAAGGGAATATTCTAGAAGGATGAGATGGCATTCGAATGGTTATCCTAGTAATGGATTCCCTGATATTTTGGGATCATTCTTATCCAAGTAACTAATTCATTATTTTCTATATATTGAGGGAATTCTCATGGAAAAGGTTAAGCAAGATTCATTGGAGAATTGGTGAAAGAATTGTGTGAAGGACTCAGCATTGAACAGCAGTTTGAAGACTCTAGCAGGTCTATCAAGAGGATTTTATCTTCTTCATAAAAGGATTGAGCAAGTGTGTGTGTCGGAGCCAAGGGCCATCGAAAGGAAGTTTGCGACATCAAGGCTCAGGTTGTAATCTTTACTTTCCATTAATATGATATAGTAGCATGTCCCTTTCCCATAAAGCTATTTCCACTTTATTGTATAATTCCTTGATCATATACATAGATTGACTGTTGAATAGATTGTGCTATCTTCACTTTGGTTGGTTTGTGTTGTTTTGTTCTTGGCCGCATGAGAGCACTGGAGTGAAGCAGGAGAAACAAAGACCATAGGAAGCGATAATAAGGTATGTTATTTGTTCTTGCCTCCTAGTCAATTCAATAGTCAAAATCTAGGGAAAGAGTCATGTTCTGTCTTGCTTTATTCTAGATCCAGGTGGATCTAGGGAGATCGGTTAGTGTCCGCACCTACGGATTTATCCAATAACAAAATTGGTGACTCCGCTGGGGAACAATCCCATTTTATTTGTGGCTTTTGGTGTTTTTCTGTGGCCATTTTCTCTGGTTTCACTTTTCTCCTGTCCTATCAATCTCTGAGTCTTCAGGATATCCTGATAGACCCTCTGGGTCCAGAGGCCTTTTTCAATCTTGCTTCATTTTCCAAAATTTTGACTATGTTCATACATTCTCGCACTGTACTTCATTTCAGCCTGCGAGAATAGGTAGAGTTTTCACTCAGCCTTTAGGTTTCAATGAAATATTCTTGCACACTGCTCAAAGGTCACCTGCGAGAATCAGTGATTCTCGCACTGTGTAATATTGCTTGCCTGCGAACTCATTTGTTCAAATTTTTGGATTTGAGTTTTGGCATTTTTAACTGCCCAGATCAGTTTGATTGCCTCATAAGATTTTTTTGGACCATGGATTGATGTTCTTCTTGTCTTCGTTTGCATGCATGAACACTCTTAGGGTTCCAAGGCTTTTCTTGTCATTTGTGTCTTGACTTTTGTTTCTTGACTTTTCGTGGCAAAACCATTCTCTCTGACTTCAGAATCTGAGTGTGTTTGATTAGTTAAGAACCAGTGATTGGTTGAAAGTTGCGTGCTTGGTTTTTTCTAATTTGCTTATTGGTTTGAAAGATCATTTTATTTTGCATTTGAAAATACTTAATTGATTTTCTCTTTATTTTTGTTTTCGTTGGCAGAGTGGATTGGGTGTTTATCATTGCTTGTTCATTTGGTTTTTGATTTTCTGTACTCTTGCTGTCATAGTGTGGGTCCTTTTTGAAAAGTGAACAAAAAGTTTTTTCTTTCAAAAAATTCTTTTCGTTTTAGAAAATATTGAAAATCGAATTATTGAGATTGTTGAAGTATTTGAAAAAGACACAATAGAGAATTTTCATTTGATAAGTGATTGTTTACATTTGCATTTTAAAGGAAATTTTTCATTGTAGTTCAAGGTTGATCTGGAAAACTTTCTCTCTCTCCCATACATAGGATTCATTGAATGCAAAGTGATATATTTCATTTTCATCCTTACATTGTTGGGTCAGAGTCATACAACATAAGTTTCACTTCTGTTTCCTTTGAGTAAACAACAACTCTTAATAACACTGCGTAATCATAAAATTTATCTAGTAACTTTTTTCTAGGGTTCTATTACACCAACATTTAGCTAGGATATCACTTTCGAGTAGGAAGAGAGATACACTCTCCAAAAGCACAAAACACACAATAGCATCTTGTGTTAGGGAGTGTTAAATTCCATTTGCAACATTTTGTCCTGGGAAGCCCTTCTCACACAAGGGTCAAACACTAGGTCGCATTGATATTGACAGAGTTACTCACCCTTCTTTGTTGATATCAATGTAGAGATTGCACGTATTACGGGGATCCCTCGGAGGTATACACAGAATTATGAGTGGAAGCCTTTTGAGTTGATTGCAGGCTAGATACCCTGCCCTTGCGTGTGGATCGGACTGTCGACTATTCCCCTAGGCTTTATTGTTGTTGGTGGTTACCTTAGTGGCCCATATTTATAGGTTCTTACCCGAGGTTACTGTGGAGGGGCAAGTCTTCACGATACCTGGAATTAACGTTAACCAAACTCACTCGGGCTCCTTGGAGGGTATACCCATGATTATGTGTGGGAGCTTGCACCAGGGTGTAAGTCCATTAAGCAAGTCGTCAGCGTAACTTTTCCACCCTAGCCCATCCCCTTCTCGTCTCATTGTTGCGACATTGGATTTCATCACCAACTAGTGGCTTCAAAATTAAAAGGTCTTGTTTACTTGGTGTTGCTTTCTAGATTTTATTTACTAGCGCGTGTTGTTTGTTTCTCGAAGATTGACTATAGGATTTTATTCATGAAGTTTGTCACTCATTTACAATAGCTCCTCCACATCATTCACATAGAATGCATGGTTTATCTCTAGAGAATATAGAAGGTTCACAACCCTTGCCCACAAGCACACCTGGAGGCTCTCCTCGGCAGAGTCAAGTCCCAGTCGTCACCACCCCACAAGTGGAATGCACTGACTCTCTAGAACATTTTCGAATTACAAATACTCGAGAGAACTTTCGACTTAACCCCGATTCTGAGAGACATTATATGCGAGTAGACTCTTCCAGATACTTAATTGTTGTGTATTCCAGATCTCCGACTGGACCCTTTCCCGGTATAGAAGGCCAAGATCCTTTTTGGTCTACAGGTGTTTTTCGACGAGACCTTTTTGGTCCAGGTTCCCTTGTGATTTCTGAGATTAATCCACCTGTGATCTCTAAAATCTCTAATATCGAGACAGTACCGCTGACTACCCCTTATCATTTTACTATCCCTGCCAAAATGGCCCATATTGCAACTACTTCAAGTGTTCTAACCAGTTTTACTGCGGTTAGTCTTGCTCCTATCAACACACCGCGAATGCCCAATGTCAATCCAACACTACCACCTAAATACCATGCGTTGAATGCTACCATTCCTACTCCCGCGCAAACTCCATCGGGCTCTCCAAGTGGTCCTTCTTCTTCTGGGCACTTTCTTCCTGGTTTTGTTCCAACACTCCCTCAATTTCCTTTTGGAGGACCTTCTTCATCTTCTACTGGAAATCCTAATCATAGTGGTGCTATTCCATCATTCACTCCAGATTATCAGCTTCCGGTTGGTGGACAATCTCATCAAGGTAATGTAACTCAACCCCCTCTCAGTTAGCAAATGTCGATTGGAACGTTTCTCTCAATTGGTACAACACCTTCAATGGGAGGGGAAACCCCGCCTTATGGGTAGAACATACCTCCGTCCTTGGCCCAGTATTGGAATCAATTGATCCAAAATCCTTCTCAATCAACTGGGGGGAAGCAGTTTCCAACTACGTCTATAACACCCCCTAGCATGGGCCAACCGTATCCAGGTTCGTTTAACCCATTTGGGGGTCCAATGCTCCAACTCAAGCCTCTGTTCCAGGGTATAATCTGATGAGCTACTACCCTGTCCAGCGACCACCGAATATGCCTGGATCTTCACATTATATGTAGACTGCTTATGGTCCTACAGGTTTGCCGACAGGGATTCCTCCCCAAAGCCACCAGTACCCGCAAGTGAATCGACAGTTACCCTTTCTCGCCACCTTGGATCTTCTGGATTTGTCTAGGATTTTAAATGATCCTATTCGTCACTCTCCCCAATGGCATGTTATCCTAGCCAAGCTTCCCTCGGACATTCCTAAATTCGATGGAAAAGTGGGAGAGGACCCAAACAATCATGTTATGAATTTTCATCTATGGTGTTCATCCAACTTATTGATGGATGACTCTATTCGTTTACGTCTTTTTCAACGAACCCTTATCGGTTCTGCTGCGAAGTGGTATATAGAATTTCCATGAGGTTTCTTCTCTGATTTTAACACCCTATCCATGGATTTCCTTACACATTACCAGTTACCGATCCGTTATGACACAGGAACCGAGATATTGACTTCTTTCAAACAGACTAAAGGAACTCATATATCTGATCACATCCATGAGTGGCGAAGGAGATGATGTCTCATCAAACTTGAACTCCCCGATCAGTTACTGGCCGAATGGTTTACAAAATCATTTGTGAACAAAATCGGTAAGGACATTTCCATGGGTGGCGTTGTCATGGAAGAGCAGGATATAAGTCGTGCTCAATATCTTGACCTCATTTATTCACAAATGGGAACACTTTACGATTTAGTACCTGAATTACCTCGTTCTAATTCTTCCAGCACTTCAACTACTCCAACTACCTCACACGCAGCTGATGGTGTGATTGGTACTGCCCAAGCCCAATCACATTATGTTTCAAGCACCGCCCCTAAATCTGCTTCTTCTAATGTTCAAAATGATCTATCTCCTACCACTCCCACCGACAAGACTTCTGAGGTAAATGTTGCCCAATCTACCCCAGCTGGTAAAAACAAATCTAAAAAGGGGAGAGGCAAGAATAAGGAGGGAAAAAATAATCCTCCAGTAGAGCAACCTAAAACTACTCCTATTGAGGAATGGGATAAGCGCAAACCTTGATACCATTTCATTATCTGTGGTGATGATCACTACACGAGGGATTGTCCACGACGTGCCGAAGTCACTAAGTTTCTTCAGGGAGCCTTGAAACCCCCTACCACGGTTGTCTTGTCCCAACCCTTCCCGTCTCAACAACAGGCTCAGTTGGTCATTCATGACCAGCCATCCTCTTCTACTACATCGTATGTTTTGATGTGTACTGGTGATTCTAAGAAGAACAACATTGCACTCACAACTCGAGCCAAAGATTATTCTCCATCTAAGGAGAAGGTTGACGATTTACCTCCTGCTTTGGTACAACCCTCTCCTGTGACTCCACCTACCAACGGTCCTCTTCATCTCGAACGACTGATCCTCGATACATTTCTGTGACCCCCCCCTAAGGGAGTCATTCGGAAATTGGATTTCAATCTTCATGCTCATGCAGCCTAGAACTACAGCATTCTTGAAGATCTGGCCCAAGCACCTTCTGCAATGTCAGCCCTTGAAGTCCTTCAAACTTGTCCTGCACAACGGAAGGCACTGTTGAAAGCTATCAGTGGAATTGACCCAACGGATACGAATTTTATAGTCTTTGACTTGGATGATCACATTCCACGGTTACCCCCTCAACTCGCATTCTAGATACAGGTTGTTGTCTCTGACAAGAACATTTGTCTCACTGTTATCGACGAGGGTGCCTCGACGTGTGTCATGTCTTTTGCTTGTTGGAAATACATAAGCTCTTCTCCCTTGAATGATTCACAAAACAATCTTAAAGCGTTCAATGGCTTTGGTTTTAAGCCCTACCGTGTTCTTCCTTCGTTGCCCATCATGTTAGAGGGTAAGACAGTTCAAGTTGAAGTGGAAGTCTTTGACGCTCCACTTGATTATAATCTTTTGCTTGGCCGCAACTGGATTGATTCCATGCACGCCGTTGTGTCAACACTTTTCCGTGTAGTACGTTTCCCTCATTAAGGAAAGGTTGTTACCATTGACCAACTCACCTTCTTCAATTCTGATACTCATACTGGAAACATACCGTTTATTGCTAAAACCCCGCCGGGTTATGAGAATGTCGGTGTAGGCCTTTTAAAGGACTCCTCGTTAATGGGTACTTTCCCCATTCCACCGCTCGATGTTCCACACCCGTCTGTTGCTTTTATCAATATCATCTCCACTTCGCCTCACGAACTTCCTGCGTCTTCTGACCCTTGGATAGTCCCTGACCCTGGAGATCATCTTCATTTCGGCGACACAATGTCGTTAAGTCCGGTTGAGTCTACTTATCAAGCCATTCAATCGGAAACACTTTCTACCTCTTCTCTTGATGCATTGTCTCCTGATCCTTTCCATGTTATTTTTCCCACTGATGAGATGATCATGTCCGTCATGGAGGATACCCCTTGGGACGATGGGCATCATCGTTCTATCCTCTTTTTGGAGCAACACACTCTTGAGAACTACCAACGGATTTCGACCCCGTCGACCGTTGTCGTTATCTCGACGATTCCCGCACCTACGCACGATGTGTTTGCTAAAGGGAACTTAAGAAATATCTCGCCCATGATTCCCATTGACATATCCATTAAACCTAGGATTGTTGAAAATGTCCATATTGGAGTTTTGTGTTCCCCTGACGAAATAGTCACCTATACGTCTCTATTCAAAGAATTTCGTGACATCTTCGCCTAGAGCTACGAAGATATGCCATGTATCGACCCTGAAATTATTGTACATGAGATAAAGACATACCTCGGAGCTAAACCTGTTCGGAAACGCCTTCATCTAGTTCACCCATGTAAAGTGGCTACTATCAAGCTCGAAGTTGAGAAACTTCTGAAAGCTGGCTTTATTTATCCGGTGGCTCTTACAGATTGGGTTTCCAATCTTGTCCCAATTGACAAAAAAGGAGGCACTATTCATGTATGTGTTGATTATAGGGATATTAATAAATCTTGTCCCAAAGACAACTTTCCTACCCCCTTAATCGATGAGATTGTCGATGATTGTGCCGGAATTGAAATATTCTCTCTCATGGATGGTTTCTCCGGCTATATTCAAATTAACATTGCTCCTGAGGATCAACATAAGACTTCTTTTATTTGTCCTTGGGGTACTTTTTCCTATCGGAAACTCCCTTTCGATCTTAAGAATGCGGGCGTAACTTTTCAACGTGCTATGTCTTATTCTTTTCATGATATCAAGCATATCGTTCAACCCTATTTGGATGATTTACCCGCTCATTCTATGCGCAGAGTCGATCACCCAACCCACCTCCGAGCCATTTTCGTTCGCTGTCGATTCTACCGTATATGTTTAAATCCTCATAAGTGCATTTTCTGTGTAGAATCCAGTTGTCTTCTAGGTTTTATTGTTTCGCGTCATGGGATCTGGGTGGATCCTTTGAAGGTTGAGGCGATCCTTAATCTCCCTCCTCCTTCTACACTGCGCCAGTTGCAAATTTTGTAGGGGAAAACAAACTTTCTTCGTCGTTTTATCCCTAATTACGTCGATATCACTCATGGTTTTATGCGGCTACTAAAGAAAGATTCTGAGTTCGTCTGGGATACCATTGCCAACAATGCTTTTGAAGCTTTGAAGTTATCCCTAACTCGAGCTCTGCTTCTCTTTCCTCCCGATTACAGTCGTGATTATTTCTTTTATCTTGCTGTCTCGGAGTACACTATTGGCATGGTTCTCATCCAAGAGGATGATGTGCACGATGAACATGTTATTTACTACTTGAGTCAAAGTCTCACACCAACTGAAATAAAAAATCAACATGTCGAAAAACTGGCCTTGGCTGCCGTTCAAGCCGTCCAACGCTTCTGGCACTATATCCTCTCACGCAAGACTACAGTGATTTCTCATTGCAACCCTATGCAACATATTTTGACACATCAATTGCTAGGGGGAAAATACTCCAAATGGATTGTGATACTTTAGGAGTTTGACTTGGAATTTGATCGTGCCAAGTCCAAGAAATCCTTAGTTTTTGCTGAGTTGATATGCGATTTTCCTCACTCTACAACGGAAAATGTAGCAGTTGATTCATTACCCGATGAATCTCTTTTCCTTATTAGCACTGATGATATTTGGTATGGGGATATCATTATATATATCCAAACCTAGACTTTTCAGCCTACTTTGTCTAGTATTGAACGACGTCGCATACGCTATCAAGCTCGTCAATATATTATCCTTAGGGATACTCTTTATCGTCGGGGGATTGACTCTGTTTTTCGATGATGTCTAACGTTCGACGAAGCCAAGAAAGATATAAATGAATGTCATTATGGAGCATGTGGTGGTCATATGTCTTGGTATGCTACTGCCCAGAAGATCTTACGCGCAAGATATTTTTGTCCTTCTTTGTTTACCGACTGCATTACTGCCGTTCAAAAATGCCATGCCTGCCAGATCTACAATCAGAAACTTCGGTCACATACTGCTCCTCTTCATCCTATGGTCTCATTTGGTCCCTTTGCGAAATGGGGCATCAATTTCATGACATGTCACCCTCACTCGGTCGGGGGGCATGGTTACATCATTCTAGCCGTTGATTACTTTACGAAATGGGCCGAGGCGATGCCGACATTTGACAACACTGGAAAGACTGTAGCCTTGTTTCTTTTTAATCAAGTCATAGCTCGTTTTGGTGTTCCCCAATCTATCTTCATTGATCACGATAGCCACTTTAGGAATTTTATGATGTCTGAACTTACGAAAAAGTTGGATCTTTTCCATGATCACTCAATGCCCTATTATCCACAAGCTAATGGCTAGGTCGAAGCGATCAACAAAATTCTCATAACTATGCTTTGACGGATGATAGGGATTCATAAAACAAGTTGGCACACAATGTTGTTTTCGACATTGTGGACGTACCGAACATCCGTCAAGTCCACTACTAGGTTTACACCTTTTCGATTAGTCTATGGTGTGGAAGCCATTCTCCCTATAGAATGAGAGATACCCTCTCTGAAGCTAGCTATTGAACTCCTACCCAACACTTCTGCTGAAGAAGAACTTCTATTGTATCTAATGCGATTAGATGAAACTCGACGTGATGCCACCGTAGTAATAGAAGCCCCGAAAAAGTGTGTCAAGGCCCAATATGACAAGCATGTCAAGCCTCACATTTTCTCCGAAGTTGATCTTGTTCTTCTCTATGAACAAGATCGAGATGTGTTAGGAGCTGGGAAATTCGAATGCATGTGGCAAGGTCCTTATATTGTTCACCAAGTTTTGGAAAAAAGAGCATATGAGTTGGTATATTACGAAGGTATCCCTTTGAGTGATCTTAGGAATGGGTTGTACTTGAATAAGTATTATGCATAAAATCATTTGTGCACAAGTATTTTTATTTTTATTGTCTCATACGTTTTGTGTGTTACTATAGTTTTCTTTTGTCGTTATCTGGTCTCTTCCCTTATGTGACGTTGTGTTTGATTCCAAATGTCAGAGTCTTTGCTACCCTATATTGGCTTCTCTGATGGTGCTAGCCGTAGTACTCAGAAACTTTCTTCCACTGCATGGGCAATATATGCCCCAAAAAACAAACTTGTATCTTTACGAGGTGTGTGCCTCGGTCGTGCGACCAACAACATTGTAGAGTATAGCATCGTTATTGAATTATTGGTTGATGCTATCTCGCTCGGAATTCTCCATTTGGTTGTGCGACTTGATTCTCAGTTGATAGTACTATAGTTAAGTAAGATCTACTCTATTCGAAGTCCTACTTTGTTACGGGTGTATTTGCGAATTCGTCTCTTGGAACGTTATTTTGATCACATTGAATAACATATTCCTATATGTCTAAATACATTAACATATGCATTGGCTAATTATGTATTGGACAGACATTTGAATCATTTATAAGTCAAACACATCAAAGTTCACACAATATAAAGTAAACCGATAGAAGTTGTCTGTATATATAATGATCAAAAGAGTTTTTTAACGATCAAAAGAGTTTGTTTTTTACAAAAAGTTTGTCCGAAGACCAAAATATCAAAATTTGAAGCTCATAGCTTCTACAAAGTGACATCATGGATGACGTTCACGGTAACACACGACTTCCCTAGCAACCCTACAGAGTAGTCGATTCATAGATGATGATACACCTACAATACGACGTTGATCGCGTCATGGAACCTCTTCTAGAGTCATGTCTGGAATGTCTACAGTCAGGCCCTCTAGATTCTGTTCCACCACTTGATAATCCTCAGCAAACTGTGGTGCTTCTGCTACCTTTCCTCACCGTTGGATGGGAGAAGTGCCAGGAGGTCTGTAAGGTCCAACATCTGTGTTATCAACAAATGATTTTGTATTAGTCTTTGGACAAACATATAAAACAAAAAAATTTGAATATGATAAAAATTCACAAAAACATTTGAAAGAAAAAAAGGTGTGTACTTCTTACCAAGGTCCCCCCATTGAGCATCCTCTGGCAATACCAAATCCACATCTCCTCGAAAATCCAGCCCAGCATAAGCGTAGTCATCAACCATCAACATCTGTGGTTGAAGCCAGTCAAAGAAAGTATCATCATATTTGATGATCGGTCCTGCTACGTGCCGGGCCATGAGCCGACACCATATCAACATCCACGGATCCTTGGGAGTCGATAAAATCCACTCCACCTGTAGCCTTATTAATGGGACCCACTCAAGGAAGAAGGATACCAACAAATATCCGTACCCGAATTGCTTCAGGTCACCTCGCCTACATTTGGTCAATTGCTTTTTTATAGTGCAAAGCACAACATCTACCCAGTTGAGCACTCGAGGTTTAGTACACTCGATAGCATACTGGAAGTAACTCTGTAACACAATGTGAGGAGAAGAACTCCTAGCCATCTGAGCTATAGTGAAAAGGATAGTACGGAGGGTCAAGTCTCATACCCCCCAGATAGCTACTTTTCCTTTCTTTCTCTCAACCTCGGGAACACAGTGTAAATTGAAGTACTCACTCATCTTTATCCCACCACCTCTACTACCAGTCAGATTCACATAGTACCCCTGCCATGACAAAACAGTCAAAAAGTAAATGTCCTCAATGTCTAAGGACAGTGCATGGACCCCCACATGAAACACCTGCTAATCAGGGTCCCACATATGCACCAAGTACTCTAATAGTCTGACTTGGGCCCTCATGCTCGGGATGCGAAAGTACTTCAAGAGCCCATAGTATCTCAAAGAAGATATAGTAGGTGGATGATTTTCGGCCATTGAATTGTCTTCTTCATGTTCTCTTTCACGCCATTCAAGCACCATGTTGATGGTCAATTATCTACATAAGAGACACAAGAAGAAGATTAGCAACTATTTTCATGAATCCATTCTCTTTCATTGGTTAAATTTAAAAAAAAAAATTGAGCTTTGCGATTCTCGCAGGTGCCCTGTGTGCACAGTGTGAAAACCTCGCAGGTGGCCTTAGGCTCACCTGTGAGAATGCCTCATTCTCGCAGGCCCCATATAGCCTGCCTACAAGAATGGAAGCGTGCATGTAAGGCTTGGAAAATCAACTTAAAAATGAAAATTTAACCAATGAAATTACAAAATTAAAACATGAAAGTGTTAAGGACGAAGAGCCTACCTAAATGTTGTAGACGGCTCGCGGAATGGTCTCTCGTAGCTCCCGCAATCTGACGCCGAACTTGGAGGGTAAAAGAGGGGTTTTTTGAGCTCAATGGTGGAAATGTAAAAATGATGTGGTAAAAAGAGTATTTACTCCTTTTATTTACTTTTACTATATCATTTTGGTTTTTTATGATTATATATCGATTAAACCCTAATCCCTAATTTCATGTTGAGTGTAACTTGCAGGCATGATGACTTTGATGATTGAATACAGGGATACATAAAAAAAATCTTTGTTATCGCGTGTTTTTGATTGGTTTTTATGGTTTTTATATAAAAACCTCGAGCATGGTCTTTGTCTGTTCTTGCACTCGTAAATACATGAGAACGCGATCGAGCATACTTTTATCACTTTTTCGGGATGAACAAGGTTATACGAAAAAGGAACCCCCCTGGAGTCCTCTTTAAGCTCTTTTCAGACTCTCTAAACATGAAAAGATTGTTGAGCGACCTTGCTATTTTCACGCTTGATAAAGAATTTGAGGTATGCGTCTGGTGAGCGATAATTTATCTCTTTTTCGGTCTCATTCATACCATTTTACGAAAAAGGAACTGAGAGATTTCTCTTTTAAGTGTTTTTTCCAAACTCTATAATCTTGAAATACCTTCGAGTTTTCTAACTCTGGACTCGTTAAAAAAACATTTCCAGACCCATGATGGGACCGAACCACTCATTCTTAGGGTTCGTTAAATATACTCCGAGGGACTCATCCAAAGGATGAGCTTACATCAACAAGCATATGTTATCCTCCTCAAGATTGCGTAAAAATAAAGAGGTACTCGCCAGAAATGGTGGGGAAAATTTTGGGAAAGGGATATGTTTTCATCCTCGTATTAATTGGCAGTAAGTGTCACTCTTGAACATGACACCCCCTATTCATCATTTGAAGTTGGTTTGGGAAATACATTTGTCTCTCATTCGATTTGCTACAAGGTCATTCCCTGTGTCATCTTTGAGTCAATACTGCCAAATCATTGATCGTGTCATTCATATGTTCAAGAGAAGTTCATTTGAAACCTATATTGAGTCGGCCATCTGTAGTTATCCATTCTCTCTGTGTCGGCCTTCCCTATGTTCAGTCCAATTCACGTCATACTCTGTTTTACTTTCAAAATATGTTACTCATTTCGTTTCATTGATGGGGGATACATCAAGGCCCTCCTGTGACAAGTTTTGTTCCGTCGACTTCAGCTCATTATCCGGAATCAAGACTTAGAAATTATTTGGTACCTTGGAGCTTGCATGCCTCAATGGCAGGTTTCCTCACTTTCGATAGTGGGTTCATATTATTGACCCCTGATCGAAAGATTCCATCGGATGTTCGACTTCAAATAATTTATTCACACTCGATGGATTGTACTATGGTAACTTGGGAGTCATTGACATCAATGGTGATTTCCCTCTCACTTGTTAACGGTTTCATCAATGACTGGTAATCAAGTGGTTTCTACCATGTTCGACTTCAACACATGTAATCACATGGTTAGATTCGTACTTTGGGCGATGAGATTGAAGACCCTAGATATCATCTCTTTTGTCCAGGTTGTGGTGGAGTATGTATAATTTGCGACACATAGATCCACTGTGTATGTCTCATGGCTATGTCATCTCGATTTGAAATTTCTCGCATAGATCCACAGTGTATTCCGGTGGCTATGCTATATTTTGATGGCATGGATCCATAGTGTATGGTTGGTGGCCATGACCCATGTCTATAATGTCATCAGTCTGTGATCTGAGTATGGGAATTCCTACCTCAAAATTCGATTAGGTGTTCTCCTGGTTCTCGACACACACATGCAGCTTACAAAGTCTATTGGCTGTCACTGGTTCCAACCTCATACTTTGGGGGGAATTATGTTACCCATGATTTTGGTCCTCATGATGATGTATTAATGATGCTGTACTCAGGCTCTTCATAAGAAATTTCTCCTGAGAAAAAGTTACTTTCTTCTCTTTCCATAAATCTCATTTTTGAAGAAGGTTCGCAGGCTGCTAGTATATTTTCCTGCGAGAATGCTTGATTCTCGCAGACTACCTTAAGCCAAGGTGCGAGAATTTCGCACTGTGTGGAACTGATAGGGTGTGAACTCTTCCTAAAGCAAGGAAAAATATGAATTCTCGATGCTTCTAGAAGGGAATCTTCTAGAAGGATGAGATGGCATTCGAATGGTTATCCTAGTACTGGATTCCCTGATATTTTGGGATCATTCTTATCCAAGTAACTAATTCATTCTCTCCTATATATTGAGGGAATTCTCATGGAAAAGGTTAAGAAAGACTCATTGGAGAATTGGTGAAAGAATTGTGTGAAGGACCTAGCATTGAACAGTAGTTTGAAGACTCTAGCAGGTCTATCAAGAGGATTTGATCTTCTTCATGCAAGGATTGAGCAAGTGTGTGTGTTGGAGCCAAGGTCCATCAAAAGGAAGTTTGCGACATCAAGGCTCAGGTTGTAATCTTTACTTTCCATTAATATGATACAGTAGCATGTCCCTTTCCCATAAAGCTATTTCCACTTTATTGTATAATTCCTTGATCATATACATAGATTGACTGTTAAATAGATTGTGCTATCTTCACTTTTGTTAGTTTGTGTTTTCTTGGTCTTGGCCGCATGAGAGCACTGGAGCGAAGCGAGAGCAACAAAGACCATAGGAAGCGATAATAAGGTATGTTATTTGTTCTTGCCTCCTAGTCAATTCAATAGTCAAAATCTAGGGAAAGAGTCATGTTATGTCTTGCTTTGTTCTAGATCTAGGTGGATCTAGGAAGATCGGTTAGTGTCTGAACCTATAGATTTATCCAATAACAGTCACCAATCGAACCCCTATCAACAATAGTTCCAACCCCCGTACTAGCAGCAACAGCTGTAATTACCTCCCAATGCCTCACAAAACAATCCTCCCTTGCGACCTCATATGCCTGTGCGACCTAACCCAAACCCAAATAATAAGGTCGTTCAGAACATAGAAATACATAATGTGCCAACCTTATCTATTACTCCTATGCCTTGTGATGAAATAAAATTAAGATCAGGGAGAATAGTTGAGCCAATAATTGAATATGCTCCATCTTTAGAATCAGATAAGGAATCAGGGGAGAGACCATCTGATGATACAAAAGAAATTGACCAACCTATTATAGAATCAACAGGCCCACCATTCCCTAAAAGAATGAGAAATTACCTAGCCTGTGGAATTACCATCTTTCAATGTCTTAGGAGAATTGCAAAATCTGCACATTAATATTCCACTACTACAAGCATCTATTTCACATGTACTAGTTGACTTAGGGGCAACAATTAACATCATGTCAATAGAAACTACATAGTTTCTGCAACTCAGAACACAAATCCGACCTACTCCTACTGTTCTAGAATTAGTTGATCGCTCTACCATCAGACCAGGAGGAGTAATCGATGATTTAGTCATTTTAGTAGACTCATGGTAGTATCTTGTTGATTTTGTCGTTTTGCAACCCAAATCCCGTCTAGGAGGCCATCCTCTAATTCTGGGACAACCATGTTTAGCTATAGCTGATGCTTTCATTGGTTGCATATCTAGTTCCATGACCATATCTGATGGTTATGACATAAAAAATCTTACCCTGTATCCTCATGTTACACCCAGTGCAGAACCTGAAAATTCTCTATGGATGGACATTGTGGATGGAAGCGCTCTGCCTGTGCTAACTATAGGAAAGGCCCTAAGTTTCAAAGATGAGATGGAGGATGAGTTAATCAACTGATTTATTTGTGACTCCTCTATTGTTACACATAACACACACCACCGATTGATCAGAGTCATTGACCCTATTTCCCAGGAAGAAATGAACTCGAAAATGGTCTCAGAAACTGCTGACAATCAAATTGATTCAGCTGTAACAACAACCACTGTAACAGTATATGACGAAACAACAATAGTTGAATTATTTCCTAGAGTTGGTTCTAAGAGAGTTGTTGTGGAATTCAAACCTGGAAAAACCTTGAACACCAATCCCGATCTCTCCACTGCTGAAACTTATCGATTGATGAAATTACTAATTGTACATAAAGAATCATTCACCTAGGATTACATGGATATGAAAGGAATTCCCTCTGAACTATGCACCCACCATATATACATCAAAGAAGAATGCCGACCCATTTTCCAACCGCAAAGGAGGATGAATGCAAACCTTAAAGAAATTGTTAAGGAAGAACTTCATAAATTTCTCAACTCCAGATTCATCTATCCTATATCAAACAACGAGTGGGTATCACCACTGGTTATTATGCCTAAAAATAATGGTAAGTGGAGAGTGTGTTTGGAATATAGAGCCCTGAATAAGGCCACACAGAAGGATCATTTCCCTCTGCCATTTATTGATCAGGTTTTAGACAACCTAGCCGAAAAATATTTTTTTTCTTTCCTAGATGGATTCAGTGGCTATAACTAGATACAAATTGCCCCATAGGACCAAGACAAGACCACCTTTACTAGCCCTTCGGGTACATTTTCCTACAAGGTTCTCCCATTTGGCTTGTGTAATGCACCAGCCACTTTCCAGAGAGTTGTGATTGGTATTTTCTCTTATATGGTGAATGACTGTATGGAAATATTCATAGTTGACTTTTTACCTTATGGTACTGATTTCGAAGAAGCTTTGTCTAATCTGGAAAAAGTACTCAAAAGATGTAGACAGTCTCATCTTTTTTTAAGTACAGAAAAGTGTCATATGATAATGCGCAAAGGGGTAGTGCTGGGACACTTCATCTCTTATGTAGGGATTTAGGTAGATATAGCCAAAATCCAGGGAATTTTGGACATTCCAACTCCATGAACTCATAAAGAGGTAAGAATTTTTTTAGGGCACACTGGGTATTACATGAGATTCATTAAAAAATTCTCTAAACTTGCCTCTCCATTGTTTTTTCTAATAACCAAAGATGTTGACTTTTGTTGGACTGACAACTATGAATTGTCTTTTGCAGATCTTAAACAAAAATTGTCCACAACTCCCATCTTGAGAGGGCCCAATTGGGCTCTACCTTTTCACATTTCTTTAGATGCCTCAGACACTGCAATTGGTGCAGTACTAGAACAAAAGGAGGACAAAGAACCCTACGCTATCTACTATATCAGCAAGAACATGGCTCCTTCTACGTTAAATTACACAGTTACTGAAAGAGAATTCTTGGTGGTAATTTATGCATCAATAAATTCAGGCATTATGTAACTGGTTATCCCACATGTATTCATACTAATCATACAGCCATTAAATATCTAATGAATAAACCTATTACTAATGTTTGAGTGACAAGATGGTTGTTACTACTGCAAGAATTTGACATCACTATAGTGGATAGACCAGGAAAAGAAAATGTGGTTTTTGATTTTCTCTCAAGATTACATATCAATGATGATAATTCAACTATCGATGATTCATTTCCTAATGAACATTTGTTTGCAATATCTGCTCACTCACCTTGGTATGCAGACATTTCTAATTATTTGGTTGCAGAGAAGGTACCTCCACATTTATCTCCTCGAGAAAGAAGGAAGATTATTCAAAAGAGTGCTAGGTATAGTTGGATAGGAGGATACCTCTTCTACACAGACTTGGGCCAAGAAATCAGGAGATGTGTGAGGGATGATGAATTTTCTGATCTGCTGAAAGCTTTCCATGATGGCCCTTGTGGGGGTCATTTTGCCGATAAAGGGACCGGGAATAAAATTTTAAGGATGGGCTATTTTTGGCCCAGCATATTTCAAGATGCCAAGAAGTATGTCCAAGCTTGTGACAGTTTCCAATGCATGGGTCAGCCAACTCACAGGGATGAGATGCCTCTCCAGTCTCAAGTAGTGTTAGAGCCTTTTGAGAGATGGACCATGGATTGTGTAGGACCCATTCACCCACCTTCCAATCAGAAAGTCTATATATTGGTATGTACAGATTACATGACCAAGTGGGTGGAGGCAAAAACACTTATCAAAGCCTTAGAAGAAGTTGTCTTAGCATTCTTGTTTGAAGATATATTTGTTAGGTTTGGTGTTCTCAGAGAATTGGTAACTGATGGAGGACCCCCCTTCACATCATATAAATTTGAAGCTCTACTCAGTAAATATCATGTTTTACATAGAATAGATTCTGCATACCATCCACAAGGCAATGGCCAGGTGGAAAGCGCCAACAAAGTTATCGAAGCCATTATTACTAAAACAATGAGAGAAAATTGTAGGGATTGGTCCGACAGATTGCATGAAGCTCTATGGGCTTACCGAACTACTTGGAGGAGCACAACTGGTTTTTCTCCTTACGAGATGGTATATGGAAAAAGCACTGCAACAACTCAACAAGCTTGATGAAAAGCATTTGGACGCCATCCATCAAACCAGAGTGATTCAACAACAAAGAACAAAATGGCATGACCAATTCATCAAGAAGAAATTATTCCATAAAGGAGATTGGGCTTTGTTGTATGATTCACGCTTTAAGGAATTTCAATGTAAGTTGCGTATATGATGGCTAGGGCCTTATGAGTTGGTATATGGAAAAATCCATGTTTTCCCTATTGAATTCGAAATCAAAACCTTAAGAACTGCATCAGCAATCAACCTTGATTTGACTATGGCACAGAAAGCTAGACTGCAGCAGCTCAACAAGATTGATGAAAAGCATTTGGACACCATCCATCAAACCACAGTGATTCAACAACAAAGAACAAAATGGCATGATCGAGTCATCAAGAAGAAATTATTCCAGAAAGGAGATTGGGATTTGTTGTATGATTCACACTTTAAGGAATTTCAAGGTAAGCTACATAGACGATGGCTAGGGCCTTACGAGGTAGACACCATTTTTCCCAATGGGACAATCCGGTTGATTACTATTGATGGATCCAATACACAGTTACATGCAAATGGTCATCGCTTGCATCTGTATCAACATCCGCTGTCCAATGAAGAATTCAAAACTAGATGTACAGTTGATACCGGTTATCAATTCTTAAACAAAAAGTAGCTTGCTCCTTCCCCTTGTGAACTTTAGGACTTATTTTTCTCAAACCTTGTATATAAATAACCTCAGCAAAATTTCCATTTCTTTGTTTTTAGTTGAAATTTCTCTATTTTCTTTACTATGCTAATAAAGCTTTGAAAGGTATCAGGTAGTTATGTGTGTGTAGATGGATTGATGAACAACAAGGTTGAGTAGCGCAAAACAAGTCCAACGATTAGTTCATGGAAGTTGAAAAACTTCCTAGAAACTACGTATTGTAGCATTCGGCCGATTTCCGTGTTGTTACACCTTCTTCCGATAAATTGGTCGATTTCCATGTTGTTACACCTTCTTCCAATAAATTGGTCGATTTCCATGCTATTACACCTACCTCCGCCATTTTTTCCGAAGAACATGTTGATACACTAATTTCTTCTATTCTTTCTTTCCACTTCACTCTTTCTTTTTCGCATTTTTTCCGATGTTTTTGCTCCAACTCTCCAATATTTCCATGCCACAGAACCATTGATTAGACAATACTGATGCTCTCTATCTGAAAGTGTTGCTTCATAATGACTTGACTTCACATACGGAAATTTCCAGTTGGCTAACTACAGTAAAGACTCTGTATCTACTCTAGTTGTCATTTCTCTCACTAACCTTCATCATGTCAGCTATTCCACACAACTCAGATGGTGGTTGGATAGTGCAGTTACTCTGACAGGTCGTTATGTGTGGTAAGATATGAGGTACGTGATTAATCCTACATGTTAAAGTAATGAAGATATCAAAGCATGGTTTCCTATTTACTAACCGTTTGTCATAAATCGATGAACCTGGAGCCAATCCGCTTAGTTGTGGGGGGTGGGACATAAACCTAGCTGTCCACACCGAATTTTATACACAACTCCACCACCTTTCAACCCTCTCTTATTTTTACTGATACATTGTATTCTTGCTACAATCCTCATTCGAGCTTGTTGCGTCTCTGATTTGGGTGATAGTTTCTCCTCCTATGTGCCTGTTAGACTCTCAAGCAACATCATGGGAGGATCAACTGTGAGATATGAACCCTCAACTCTGGACAGTTTGCTGCTACACCCAAAGGCCTACCAAATATTTCTCCAGGCCGGCTGGATATTGTATTTTAAAAAGTTGAAGGGGTTTAATGAGGACGAGGTATTGGAGTTTAGTCAAATTCTTACCGAAGGGTATTCAATGGTGAAAGGGGTAAGGATTCCAGTGTCATAAGAAATCATTTCTACTGTAACAGGGTTGCCAAGAACAAGAGACCAATGGTTTAACAGAAAAAAAACATCTTACAGATGCACAAAAGGGTTTCCTTGTCAAAACTAAGCAAGTTCAGACCAAAGGTAGAGGTGCAGATGTCAATTCCTTACCAGATCCATGGGGGAAAGTCGTAGAATTTCTTAAAAGGTACATTACCTGTGAAGGCGGATACCAAGTTGTTTATTTTTCTGATTTTAGCTTATTATCACATCTGCGACATCAGAAATTCATAAACATTCCTTATTTTCTCCTCCATTCATTGCATAACATGGCTCGTTTTGTAAAAAAATCCAAGAACCCCAAGAAATTCATTTCTAATCATAGACTCATTAGCCTATTAATTTGTAGAGGTATGGGCATTTCCAATAACCCATTACCTGTTGTAGTAGACCAGCCACATTCTGTAAATACAGATATAATTACACTAGTCCTTGAAAACAAAACCCATGGACCTCTTCTTGAGCCTCTACCCTCGGATGCAATAGCAATCCAAACCCCTATTTTCGTTGCTCGTAAGATGACTCAGAAAAGAAACTGTATAACCCAAATCCATCCTAGTGCCAGCCAAACAAGCCTCGATGAAATTGCATTGCAACAGCCTGTAGCTATGGTCGAACAAACAGATGAAAAACCAACCACTCGATCAAGACATGTGTCACAACACTTGGCTAAAACACCTATCATTGAAAACCTACCCCCTGTCTCTAAAAAGAAAACCCTTGATCCTATCTCTGGATCACCAAGAAAGAGAATAAGGTCAACACGGTCCATTGCAACACCTATCATTGACAACCTACCCCCTGTCTCTGAAAATAACACCCTTGTTCCTATCTCTTCATTACCTAAAAAGAAGGCAAGGTCCACACGGTCCACTGTAACATCAAGTTCGCTTACCTCATCTGTCGTTGCATCGACATTCACACAAAACCCTCCTATTGTTGCAATAGACGATCAAGCACCTACTATCATTACCAGTGCATTTTCTCAGAAAAGAAAATGTTCATTCAAGGGAAAACCTCATAGAGCCCTTAACCAAATTGGATCAATATAAAATCAGAGCCCTCTGACTTCTATGACAGAGAATTCTACAGAGGTACGAATACCAGGTTTTAATTTATGCACATAACTTCATGAAACTATTCTCTCCTTTCAAAATGAATGTACTCAAATCACAGTAGAATCATCGGCTTTGCCTGATGATTCTGTGCATCACACGTCCATTGATGATGTCCAGATCATTGCAGACCCTAGTATACCAGAATATCCTCCTTGTGTGGTTGAGGAATAATGCCCCGTTCCTCCTCCAGCAATGAAGAAGAAAACCCCTGCTTTCATTTCTATTTTACCCAGGAGAAGAACCAAGTCCACCAGGTCTGTCGAAGATGCAATTGGATGACAAGATGTGGAACATGCTATTCCTATTCTTTGTCCACTATCCTCTAAGTTTGATGCAGGGATGGTTCCACATGAACCAATTGTCCATGTGGCGACTATTCCACAGGACCCAGTCATGACATAAACCGCTATTACACAAGAACCATTTGTCCAAGTCGATACTGTTACACCAGAACCAAATTCTCCACAGAGGATTCTCCCACCAAAGCTAGTAATACCAGAACCAACTGTCCATGTCGAGACTGTTCCATAAGAACCAGTCCTGACATAAACAGTTGTTACACAAGAACCAACTGTCCATGTCGAGACTGTTCCACAAGAACCATTCCTGATAGACATAGTTGTTACACAAGAACCGGCTACACAACATGCTGAGGATGTGCGACTTGCCCAATTGTTTTCCCAAATAGAGAGAAATATCAAGAATACAAAAAACTCCAGAATCGCTACACTAATAACAGAGAATGATAACCTCAAAGCAGAGTTAAATACCCTGAAACAAGAGGTGGAGGTTGTTCGACAGAAGAATCCAGAAGGGATAACCTTGGACATCCTAGCACTAGAAAAAGATGCTATGGGAAGAAACAAAGAAATCATGTGCTTTGAGTGTGGAAACATTTAATTTGAGGCAGGATATGAGGTAGTCATAGTTCCAGTCACTAAAGGACCAACAACTATCTCAGTCAAGACTGAACATGAACTTACTGCTACACAAAAATCAGTAAAATAGAGGAGATCTCAATGTCATAAAATAGTTGCTGGTATACCAGAAGCTTGTAAACAAGAACCTCTATTTCCTTCATGAGTTGTTACTGGAGAAACTCAAACTGATTTTGTTCTCAAAGATAAAGAAACTTAGACAGATCGTTGACACAACATATTTTCTTTTGGACACAACATTTTTCAATACTAACACTTAGTAATTTCTCTTAGCAGTTTTGCACTGGAGGAGACAATTATCTACTTCAGCTACAAAGTAAGGTTTGAATGTGTTTTTCATGAGGAAATGGAATGTCTTCAGTTGGGGGGCATGTTAGGACACACAAATGTCCCTTTTTCACTATATCTTTTTCCCATTCAATCGTCTCATTCCTAAGTTAAATGACTATTATAATGAGTACTAAGACCCTTTTTCCCAAGGTATGAACTATTCATCTCACTTTTATATTTTCATTTACTTAGCATGTTTGATTGGTAACGTTCACATATTTTACATGACTACTGCAACAGAAGCCTGTCAAGCTTGGAAGATGTTACAAGAGACGCCACCAGTCTTATTTTTATACGACTGCTGCAACACCTGTTGATGATATATGTTGGCTCACGATGTTGATCAAGGAGACTTCTAGATTTTGTATTAATGATATTAAACGAACAGCTTGAGAATCGGGGATTCTCAAGGTTGTTTTGATTATGTTCTACTGAATGAATCTGACTTTAAATAACAGAGCTTTGGTAATGAAGGGGAGTTTTTTGACTGGAGAAAGAAATGTAACGCTTATTGTACATAGACATTTTTGGCAATTGAATGAAAGAGTGGATTGAATTCCTTTAGCAAACTGTAACCTATTTCTTTGAGTGAATTTAGTGAGAAGGAAAGGGCCCACCTTCCTCACCGATTCCCCTCCATTTTGAATTCTAGATTAGTTGTTTTAAATGTGAATGATTTAACTGTTAAACATTTCTAGAATACAACTATTGTTACAGTTTAGTTCCTTCTTGTTAGATGTGCATAAACTTGTCTCATGAGAATTAGAAGTTGATTGTTCAACATTGTTGGAGAACTGATTTCCCTTTTTCTGCATTAGTTTAAAATCTTGTTTACAAAAAATAAAAGTGTGAAGTACCTTCTTGCAATAAGTAGATTTCCTTCCTGCAAATAGTATAGAAATTTTTCTTGCAAAAGTAAATTAGAAAGTTAGATTAGAGTAGGCAATCCAGGGTTCTTATACATTCATCAGTTTAGATTACAATTATGATTTCAAATCTGTAGAACTCCAACGGTATCAACACAACTATGTTAGTGATAATGTTTTTTTTTTTTTTAATTCCCTACTACAATTAGATTAGAGATGCTTTCATAATCTAGCATAGAATTTGCACAATTATCTTGAAATAACAGACTTCCCTGGGTTGACAATTTATATTGAACACTTTGATTTTCTATTCAATTAGACAATTAAAGTGCCCAACATTTTGGCGTCGTTGTCGGGGAAGATAATTATATATTTTGGTAAGAACATTAGTTTTCTTTCTTAGGAATGAATAGTCTGCATGTATCATGAAACGTGAGAATGAATCCCCCAAAATAATAACCTTATAGGTACCATAGGATGTAGAGGAAGAAATCCTAACATACTAGACAAACAAACCATTGTTGATGAGATTATAGCTAGAGAAGATTCTTCTTTAGGATCTATTTTTCACCCTGCAAATCCTCCAAGAAGACATGATCCGCAGTCAGCAGAAATACCCCTTCTCGAAACATCATTCTCATCAAGGGATAAAGTTGAAGATGAAGTCGAAGATGAAGATTTGTCACCAACAAATCAGCAAGAAACACTGGAGAACATTGAAGATCAATGAAGTATAGCCTGGAACAGGGAAAATCTAGAAGAAGTTGTTTATCGGATCAACGGTCGGATAGTCACTAAAGAAGAGTGGGACATTGTTTGGAGAGAAAGAGCACATATGGAGAATCAAGGGGATAATGAAGAAGTCCACAGAACAATGAGGATCAGGTAAACAATGAAAATACTATCTCTACCTTTTTTTTTCCTATTTCTGATGTTCCCAGACGAGGGATGGCTCCTATGAAAAACATACCTCTCTCAGCTCTCCCAAATTTTCATGGATTATCTACTGAAAATACGGATGAGTTTCTATTTGAATTTGACATTTTGTGTAGAAGCTATGACTACACTACCACTGCGCATAAGCTTAAACTGTTTCCAGCTAAATTAAAGGGTAATGGGTTAAGATGGTTCATGAGCCTTGGAGGAGAAAACATTTCAACATGGGTATAAATGAGGCATCTTTTCCTAAACAAATACCAAGACTATTGTTGAACAAGGGAAAAAAGAGAGGAATTATTCAAGATGTCACAGAAGGAGGACGCGACCCTTGAAGACTTTGTGGAGCGACTCCAATATAATCTACAAAGGTCTGGACATCTGGATGTGAGTAAGGACATTACGAAAACAATTTTGCTAAAAGGAGTTAGAGAAGATTGTTTAGATATGTTGAATATGCTTGGTAAGGGAGATATATCTAAGGAATCCTATGAGGACATTGTATATTTCTACAAAAGTTGTTCTCGAGGATATACAAGGAATAAGTCAACTACCAAGGATACCACTTTTTCAAGGGTACAAAAATCAGCCAATGGAGGAGAAACAAGAGCAGAAATAGGTAATCTGTTAGAAAATTTCAAAACAGAGATGGTTAACTCTTTTTCCTCACAAATGGATACTTTGTAGGTCAAACAGAAACAAGCAGAATCAGAGCAAGCATTGTGCATTTTTTGTCTGAATTGTAGAAAGAAACATCCACCAAGGGAGTGCCCATTGAACAGTGTCCAGGTATGCCTTATTTGTGAATTATACCATGCCACTGACCAATGTCCCTCTCTACCAGGTGTAAAAGAATCAATGAAGGCAACTAATGAGGAAGTAGAGGCTATCTATCTAATAACACAAAGAAGACAATGGAAACCAAGAGGTCAAGGTATGAACTCTCAATTCTCTCCTCCAACATTTAATTATTGGAACAATCAACTACCATATGGCTAGATGAATACCCCCCCTCCAAATCAAATGCCACCCTCTTATTAGGATCCCAATGCATGGTCACCTATGCCCCAACAATAGTATCACTACGGGAAATGGAACCCATATGAGAGAGGCCCTCAACAACAACTCAGTTATCAAATCCATCACCAACTGAACCCCTATCAACAACAGTTCCAACCCCCGTACCAGCAGCAACAACTGCCATTACCTCCCAATGCCTCACAAAACAATCCTCCCTTACGACCTCAGATGCATGTGCAACCTAACCAAAACACAAATAACAAGGCCGTTCAGAACATAGACATACATAATGTGCCAACCTTTTCTATTAATCCTATGCCTTGTGATGAAATAAAATTAAGATCAGGGAGAATAGTTGAGCCAATAATTGAAGATTCTCCATCTTCAGAATTAGATAAGGAATCGGGGGAGAGACCATATATTGATACAAAAGAAATTGACCAACCTATTATAGAATCAGCAGACCCACCCTTCCCTAAAAGACTGAGAAATTACCAAGCCTGTGGAATTACCATCTTTCAATCTCCTAGGAGAATTGCAAAATATGCACATTAATATTCCACCACTGCAAGCGATAAGGGATGTCCCTCTTTATGCCAAGACTGTGAGGGACCTCTATATCAGAAAACCTAGACGAAAACCTAAATATCCCCTCATAGTGCATGTAGTGGGGGATTTGTCTGAGCTGATGTTAGGAAAAATTCCACCTATTAAATATGGCGACCCAGGAAACCCTACAGTAACTGTTAAAATTGGACAAGCGTCTATTCCACATGTACTAATTGACTTAGGGGCATCAATTAACATCATGCCAATAGAAACTACGCATTTTATGCAACTCAGAACACAAATCCGACCTACTCCTATTGTTCTAGAATTAGTTGATCACTCTACCATCATACCAGAAGGAGTAATCGATGATTTAGTCATTTCAGTGGACTCATGAGAGTATCCTACTGATTTTGTCATTTTGCAACCCAAATCTTGTCTAGGAGGCCATCCTCTAATTCTGGGATGACCATGGTTAGCTACAGTTGTTGCTTTCATTGGTTGTAGATCTGGTTCCATGACCATCTCTGATGGTTATGACACAAAAAATATTACCCTATATCCTCATGCTACACCCAGTGCAGAACCTGAAAATTCTCTATGGATGGACATTGAGGATGGAAGTGCTCTGCCTATGCTAACTATAGGAAAGGCCCTGAGTTTCAACGATGATATGGAGGATGAGTTAATCAACTACTTTATTTTTGACTCCTCTATTTTTACACATAACACACACCACCGATTGATTAGAGTCCTTGACCCTATTGCCCAGGAAGAAATGAACTAGAAAATGTTCTTAGAAACCACCGATAATCAAATTGATTCAGCTATAACAATAGTCGTTGTAACAACAAATGCTATAACAGCAGATGATGAAACAACAACAACTAAATTATTTCCTAGAGTCATTTATAAGAATGTCACTGTGGAAGTTGAACCTGGAAAAACCTTGAACATCAATCTCGATCTCTCCACTGCTGAAACTCGTGGATTGATGAAATTATTGAATGTACATAAAGAAGCATTTTCCTTGGATTACATGGATATGAAAGGAATTCCCTCTGAACTATGAACCCACCATATATACATCAAAGAAGAATTCCGACCCATTTGCCAACCGCAAAGGAGGATGAACCCAAACCTTAAATAAATTGTTAAGGAAGAACTTCATAAACTTCTCAACATCGGATTCATCTATCCTATATCAGAGAGCGAGTGGGTATCACCGTTGGTTATTGTGCCTAAAAATAATGGTAAGTGGAGAGTGTGTGTGTGGACTATAGAGCCCTGAATAAGGCCACGCAGAAGGATCATTTCCCTCTACCATTTATTGATCAGGTTTTAGACAACCTAGTTGGATTTTTTTTTTGTTCTTTCCTAGATGGATTCATTGGCTATAACCAGATACAAATTGCCCCACAGGACCAATACAAGACCACCTTTACCATCCCTTGGGGTACATTTGTATACAAGGTTCTCACATTTGTCTTTTGTAATGCACCAAAGACTTTCTAGAGAGCTGTGATTGGTATTTTCTCTGATATGGTGAATGAATATATGGAAATATTCATGGATGAATTTACACCTTATGGTATTGATTTCAAAGAAGATTTTTCTAATCTAGAAAAAGTGCTCAAAATATGTAGACAGTCTCATATTTCTTTAAGTACAGAAAAGTTCCATATGATGATGTGCGAAGGGGTAGTGCTGGGACACTTCATCTCTTATGCAAGGATTCAGGTAGATCCATCCAAAATGCAGGTAATTTTGGACATTCCAACTCCATCAACTTAGAAAGAGATAAGAAGTTTTTTAGGGAACACTGGGTATCACAGGAGATTCATTAAAAAATTCTCTAAACTTGCCTCTTCATTTTTTTTTCTACTAACAAAAGATGTTGACTTTCGTTGGAATGACGACTGTGAATTGTCTTTTGCAGATCTTAAATACAAATTGTCCACAACTCCCATCTTGAGAGGGCCCAATTGGGCTCTTCCTTTTCACATTTCTTTATATGCCCCAGACACTACAATTGGCACAGTACTAGGACAACAGGAGGACAAATAACCCTACGCTATCTACTATATCAACAAGAACATGATCTGTTGAAAGATTGCCATGATGGCCCTTGTGGGGGTCATTTTGCTGATAGAAGGATCGAGCATAAAATTTTAAGGATGGGATATTTTTGGCCCATCATATTTCAAGATGCTAAGAAGTATGTCCAAACTTGTAATAGTTACCAACGCATGGGTTAGCCAACTCACAGGGATGAGATGCCTCTCCAGTCTCAGGTAGTGTTAGGGCCTTTTGAGAGATGGGCCATGGATTTTGTAGGACCCATTCATTCACCTTCCAATCAGAAAGTCTATATATTGGTCTGTATAGATTACATGACCAAGTGAGTGGAGGCAAAAACACTTATCAGAGCCTTATAAGAAGTTGTCTTAGCATTCTTGTTTGAAGATATATTTGTTAGGTTTGGCATTCCCAGAGAATTGGTAACTAATGGAGGACCCTCGTTCACATCATATAAATTTGAAGCTCTACTCAGTAAATATCATGATTTACATAGAATAGCTTCTCCATACCATCCACAAGGCAATGGCCAGGTGGAAAGCACCAACAAAGTTATCGAAGCCATTCTTACTAAAAAAGTGAGAGAAAATCATAGGGATTGGTCTAACAGATTGCATGAAGTTCTATGGGCTTACCAAACTACTTAGAGGAGCACAACGGGTTTTTCTCCTTACAATATGGTATATGGAAAAATCCCTGTTTTCCCCATTGAATTCGAAATCAAAACCTTAAGAACTACATCAACAGTCAACCTGGAATTGACTATGGCACAGAAAGCAAGACTGCAGCTACTCAATGAGCTTGATGAAAAGCATTTGAACACCATCCATAAAACCATAGTGATTCAACAACAAAGAACAAAATGGCATGACTGATTCATCAAGAAGAAATTATTCCAGAAAGGAGATTGGGCTCTGTTGTATGATTCACGCTTTAAGGAATTTCAAGGTAAGCTGCGTACATGATGGCTAGGGCCTTACGAGGTAGACATTGTTTTTCCCAATGGGATTGTCTGATTGATTATTATTGATGGATCCAATACACAGATACATGCAAATGGTCATCGCTTGCATCTGTATCAGCGTCCACTATCCAAGGCAGACTTCAAAACTAGATGTACAGTTGATAGAGGTTATCAATTCTTAAACAGAAAGGAGATTTCTAATTCCCCTTTTGAACTTTAGGACTTCTTTTGGTCAGACCATGTATATAAATAACCTCAGCAAAATTTACATTTCTCTGTTTTTAGTTGAAATTTCTCTGTTTTATTTACTATGCTAATAAAGCTTTGAAAGGTATCAGGCGGTTATGTGTGTGCAGGTGGATTGATGAACAAAAAGTTTGAGTAGTGCAAAACGAGTCCAACGATTAGTTCATGGAAGTTGAAAAACTTCCTGGAAAGTAAGTAATTTAGCATTCGGTCGATTTCCATGTTGTTACACCTTCTTCCGATAAATTGCCCGATTTCCATGATGTTACACCTTCTTGCATTAAATTGGCCGATATCCATGCTATTACACCTACCTCCACCATTTTTGCTGAAGAACCTGTTGATACACTGATTGCTGCTATTCTTTCTTGCCACTTCACTCATTCTTTTTTGCATTTTTGCCGATGCTGCTACTCCAACTCTCCAATCTTTCCATGCCACAACACCACTGATTAGACAATACTGATGCTCTCTATCCGAAAGTGTTGCTTCATAATGACTTGACTTAACATCCGTCGATTTCTAGTTGGATAAATACAGTAAGGACTTTGTTTCTACTCTAGTTGTCATTTCTCTCATGATCCTTCATCATGTTAGCTATTCTATGCAACTTAGATGGTAGTTGGATAGTACAGTTACTCCGACAGGGCATTATGTGCGGTAAGATATGAGGTATGTGATTAATCCTACATGTTAAAGTAATGAAGATATAAAAGAACGGTTTCCTATTTACTAATCGGTTTTCATAAATCGATGCACTTGGAGCCAATCCACTTAGTTGGGGGGGAAACATAAATCTAGCCATCCACACCGAATTTTATACACACCTCCACCACCTTTCCGCCCACACTTCTTTTTACTGAGACACTGTATTCTTTCTACAAACCACGTTCGAGCTTGTTGTGTCTCTGATTTAGGTGATATTTTCTCCTCCTACGTGCATGTTAGACTCTTAAGCAACATCATGGGAGGATCAGCTGTGAGATATGAACCCGCAACTCTAGACAGTTTGTTGCTACACCCAGAGGCCTACCAAATATTTCTCCAGGCTGGCTGGATATCGTATTTTAAAAAGTTGAAGGGGTTTAATGAGGACGAGGTATTGGAGTTTAGTCAAAATATTACTGAAGGGTATTCAATGGTGAAATGGGTAAGGATTCAAGTGTTAGAAGAAAGCATTGCTGCTATAACAGGGTTGCCAAGAATAGGAGACCGATGGTTTAACAAGAAAACACATCTTCCGGATGCACAGAAGGGTTTCCTCATCAACACTAAGAAATTTCAGACCAAAGGAATATGTGCAGATGTCAATTCCTTACCAGAGCCATGGGGAAAAGTCGTAGAATTTCTTAAAAGGTACATTACCTACGAAGGCCGATACCAAGTATTTTATTTTTCTGATTTCATCTTATTATCACATCCGCGACATCGAAAATTTATAAACATTCCTTATTTTATCCTCCATTCATTGCATAACATGGCTCATTTTGTAGAAAAATACAAGAACCCCAAGAACTGCATTTCTAATCACAGACTCATCGGCCTATTAATTCGCAAAGGTATGGGCATTTCCAATAACCCATTACCTGTTGTAGCAGACCAGCCACATTCTATACATACAGATATGATTGCACCAGTCCTTGAAAACACAACCCATGGACCTCTTCCTAATCCTTTGCCCTCGACTGCAATAGCAGTCCAAACCCCTACTATTGTTGCCCATAAGAGGACTCAGAAAATAAGCCCCATAACCCAAATCCATCCTGGCACTAGCCAGATAAGCCTCGATGAAATTACATTGCAACAACCTGTAGCTATGGTTGAACAAACAAATGAACAACAAACCAATCAATCAAGACATGCGTAACAACACTTGGCTACAACACCTATCATTGAGAACCTACCCCCTGTCTCTAAAATGAAAACCCCTGCTCCCATCTTTGGATCACCGAGAAAGAGAACAAGGTCAGCACGTTCCATTGCGACACATATCATTGAAAACCTACCCCCTATATCTGAAAAGAACACCCCTGTTCCTATCTCTGCATTACCTAAAAAGTGAGCAAGTTCCACATGGTCCATTGTAACATCAATTCCGCTTACCTCCTTTGTTGTTGCACCGAAATTCACACAGAACCATCCTATTGCTGCAACAGCCGATCAAGCGCCTACTATCATTACTAGTGGATTTTCACAGAAAAGAAAACGTCCATTCAAGGGAAAACCTCGGAGAACCCTTAACCAAATTGGATCAACAACAAATCAGAGCCCTCTGGCTGATGTGACAGAGAATTCTATAGAGGTACGAATACCAGGTTGTACTTTATCCATAGAACTTCAGGAAACTATTCTCTCCTTTCAGAATGAATGTACTCAAATCACAGCAGAATCATCGGCTCCGCCTGATGATTCTGCGCATCACACATCCATTGATGATGTCTAGATCATTTCAGACCCTAGTATACCATAATATCCTCCTTTTGTGGTTGAGGAATAACACCCCGTTCCTCCTCCAACAACGAAGAAGAAAATCCCTGCTTTCATTTGTATTTTTCCTAGGAGAAGAACCAGATCCACCAGGTCTACCGAATCTACAATTGGATGGCAAGATGTGGAACAGGATATTCCTATTCGTCATCCACTATCCTCTATGGTTGATGCAAGGATGGTTCCACATGAACCAATTGTCAAAGTGGTGGTTATTTCATAGGACCTAGTCATGACATATATCGGTGTTACACAAGAACCAGTTGCCCAGGTCGATACTATTACACCAGAACCAGCTAATCCACAGAGGATTGTCCCACCAGAGCTAGTAATACCAAAACCAACTATCCATGTCAAGACTGTTCCACAAGAACTAGTCGTGACAGACACAGCTGTTACACAAGAACTAGTTGTCCATGTCGAGATTGTTCCACAAGAACCAGTCCTGACATAAATAACTGTTACACAAGAACCAACTACACAACATGTTGAGGATGTGCCACTTGCCCAATTTCTTTCCTAAATAGACAAAAAGATCAAGAATACATAAAATTCTAGAATCGCTTCACTAATAACAAAGAATGATAACCTCAAAGCAGAGTTAAATACCCTAGAACAAGAGGTGGAGGCTGCTCAATGGAAGAATCCAGAAGGGATAACCTTGGACATCCTAGCACTGACAAAAGTTGTTATGGGAAGAAAGAGAGAAATCATGTGCTTTGAGTGTGGAAACATTTATTTTGAGGTAGGATATGAGGTAGTCAAAGTTCCAGTAGCTAAAGGACCAACAATTGTCTCAGTTAAGACTAAACATGAACTTACTGTTACACAAAAATCAGTAAAACATAGGAGATCTCAACATCATAAAACAGCTGTTGGTATACTAGAATCTTGCAAACAAGAACCTTTGTTTCCTTCATGAGTTGTTACTGGAGAAACCAGACATATCGTTGACACAACAGATTTTCTTTTTGACACAAAATTTTTCAATACTGACGCTTAGCAATTTCTCTTAGCAGTTTTGCACTGGAGGAGACAATTATCTACTTCAGCTACAGAGTAAGGTTTGAATCTTTTTTGCATGAGGACATGCAATGTCTTTAGTTGGGGGGGGCATGTTAGGACCCATAAATATCCCTTTTTCACTACATCTTTTGCCCATTCAACCTTCTCATTCCTAAGCTAAATGACTATTATAATGAGTACTAAGACCCTTTTTCCCAAGGTATGAACTATTCATCTCGCTTTTATATTTTTGTTTACTTAGCATGTTTGGTTGGTAATGTTCAGATATTTTACCCATGAAATGATTTAAGTAATGATCAAAATGATTAGAACAACCCACTTCGAGAAACTCGTTGTTGTTACAGTTATGCGCCAATCTTGGAAGTTGTTGCATGACTACTGCAATGGATGCCACCAATATTGGAAGTTGTTACATGACTACTGCAATAGAAGCCCGTCAATCCTAGAAGCTGTTACAACAGACGCCACCGGTCCTGTTGTTATATGACTGCTGCAACACCTGCTGATGATATATGCTGGCTCACGATGTTGATCAAGAAGAGTTCTAGATTTTATATTAATGATATCAAACGAACAGCTTGAGAATCGAGGATTCTCAAGAATGTTTTGATTATGTTCTACTGAATGACTCTAACTTTAAATAGCAGAGCTTTGGTAATGAAGGGGAGTTTTTTGACTGGAGAAAGAAAAGTAATGCTTATTGTACACATAAATTTTTGGCAATTGAATTAAAGAGTGGATTGAATTCCTTTAGCAGACTGTAACCTATTTCTTTGAGAGGATTCAGTGAGAAGGAAAGGGCCCACCTTCCTCATTGATTCCCCTCCATTTTGAATTCTAGATTAGCTGTTTTAAATGCGAATGATTTAACTGTTAGACATTTCTAGAGTACAATTGTTGTTATAGTTTAGTTCCTTCTTGTTAGATGCGCATAAACTTGTCTCATGAGAATTAGAATTCGATTGTTGGACATTATTGGAGAACTACTTTCCCTTTTTTTGCATTAGGTTAAAATCTTGTTTCCGAGAAATAAAAGTGTGAAGTACCTTCTTCCAATAAGTAGATTTCCTTTCTGCAAATAGTATAGAACTTTTTCCTGCAAAAGTAAATTAGAAAGTTAGATTAGAGTAGGCAATCCAGGGTTCTTATACATTCATCAGTTTAGATTGCAATTATGATTTAAAATCTCTAGAACTCCAGCTGTATCAGCACAACTTTGTTAGTGAGAACGTTTTCTTTTTTTAAAACTTCCCTACTACAATTAGATTAGAGATGCTTTCATAATCTAGCATAGACTGTGCACAATTATCTTAAAATAACAGACTTCCCTGGGTTGACAATTTATATTGAACACTTTGATTTTCTATTCAATTAGACAATTAAAGTGCCCAACACACATGAAGGGTCAAAGTAGATAGGAACCCAGAAGGGGAAGAAAGTGACCAACGGACAGCCGAACCAAGATAAGGGAGTGCAGAAGACCGCCCCAAATCCCATCACACAGGAACCAGGGGGAACTAAGAGACCGGTTGTATAGGCAGCAAGCACGCACAAGAAATCAAAGGTTCAAGGAGCATCACCGAAATATATGATCACAGAGAATGATGGAGAAATGATCGCCAGAATGGTCTAGGACTATCTAGAAAAAGACTTCTATCACACAACACATCACTGGGATAAACTGCAAAAAGAGCTGGTAGAAATGGGACAACTCCTTAGGACACTTGGGGAGGCCCAGAGAGAAAGTAGAAGTAGAGGCATAGAGTCGTCAACAATACATACCAACGAAAGAGTGGAGGTAGAAGAAAAAGACCCAGTCCTTCCAATGCGACATGCACACGCAACAGTTTATATAAAACCTAGCATGTTGCGAATGGACAAAATCATGGGACAGACACCACTGAAGGATTTGGACCGCATCCAATTGGTATTGATGCAGATTCCATCAAGGGAACTGTACAAATTACAGGTTAGCTTCAACCATGAGATGCAGTCTTAGGCACATAAAATCTTAGTTGAGCTACAACAAGCAACAAAGAAGTGGGAAGCGCTAGAAAAATATTGTGAGCAGGCCAAATTCGAAACTCATGAGGAGAAAGAACACAGGAATGAACTGGAATGAAGAGTGGGAGAGATTTTTGGGAAACTCTGAAGTGTTGCGCAAGGAAACGAACCCCCAGCCGCAAAAAAGATCGACCAAATTGCACGGGCAATTGATCGATATAAGAAGGAGATTGAGGGTCTCCAAGAACAACTCACACAAAAAAATCCACCGGTAATAAAGGATAAAGGGAAGCAGGAAGAAACGACACAACTGCAGGAGATAGAACATCAAGTTAGGATAGCAGCAAAATTGTTCAATAAAGCAATGCAAGTTTGGACAAGACTGGACGAGGATCCACAGGTCCAACACTGGGACAAGGAAGAGGAAAGGATCAATGCAGTGATCCAAGAACTCAAACAGAGGCAAAAGACCATACCAATACCAGAAAGCGTCAAGGGGATGCAAGAGATGAAGAAGATGAAAGTAGAACTTATCAGTACACAAACACAGAAATAGGAGTGTCAGGCTCAAATAGAACCACTGCAGGAACGAGTAGCAGAAGTACTCACACAGGAAGAAGGAGCTAGAACACAGATAGCACAGACACAGGAAGAATGTGTAGGATTACTAAGCGATGAAGTGGAATTTCAAGTAGTGGATACCATTAAGGAGAAGACCACGCAGGCACTAACAAAAGCAATAGAGTTGAAGGAAAAGTTCTAGACAATCATCAAGGAGATCGAGGCAGCTCATAAAGATTAGGTGACTCGGGACAAGTCACATGTTAATGTTGGGGTCTTGTTGGCACCAAGCCGAAGTAGAAAGAAGGATGATCGTGGGAAAGAAAGCATGCAGAAATGGAAGTAACAATTAGAGAAAGAACAACACACGTGCATGCAAGGAAGCGTGCATAAGGAAAGTGACAATTGGAGGAAGAACAACACACGTGTGTGGGAGGAAGACCTAACGTCGGTAGGGTTAGGGTTTTGGTAATTTTTGGTAAGAAGGATGAAGAGCCTAAAATGTATAAATATAGATATGCAGGTATCATATAGTTTTTTTTGGTTGATTGAGTTTGACATATTAGGTTGGCATTTTTAGAGCAAGTTTATTGTTTTGTAAGGGTTCGAGTTCTTATAACGTTCCGATGGAGGAGTTATGAAAGACTGTTATGTACCATTTTTGTAAGTTGTTGAGCTAGGGGAGAAGGAAAATGGTAGATTCTGGGGATTAGATTGTAGGCTGAGGAGCCTAGTGTGATCTAGTTCACCTCATATAAATCTTACCCATAAGAGGGGAATTGTAAGCACGTGGTATCGGAATTGTAGAACTTCCATAATAAAAGAGCCAAGAGCCAAATCTTTGTGGACGTAGACCAGGGAGAGGGTGAACCACAATAATATCTATGTAATGTGATGAATGTATGCATCTCTTTACTTTCTTTCAACAGTTTATTGTTTTTCTTAATAAATGAGTTAATACATTGCTATGGAACAAGAATATGTTGCTTGGGAAGTAACCCGTGTAATGGAAATGTGTACCTATTAGGAATAGGTAGATTTCACTCATAGCTCTTATTGCGTTGATCTGTTTAATAAACCCCTATCTCATACTCAATCTGAGGCTGTAAACACATGAGTCTTACAGCCACCCATTTAAAGCTATCCCGAGTGAGATTGCGCAGTGCATTCTGGGTACTGTGTTTCCTTCTGGTTTACCAGAAGGCTCGATAGTTTTAGATGATTTTTTGGTAACCTGAAAGATATGAACCTTGGGTCAACAACTCAGATAGTAGAAGGGAGAACTTAAAAACCAACACCCGCAATGCGACGGGACCATCGATCTCACAATCTTGATAGTGCATCTGAACTGACGGCTTAGATATATCCCTTTCAAAGTTGTGGATCAGATCTAACCTCTTTCAAATCAATGGATGTGATTTGTTTCGGAACTATGGACTTCTAAGATATCAAATCTCAAATTTCACTTCCCCTCGAAGTATGTGGATTCCTTCCGCGTGTCCAATTGAATCAGATGGTTGGGGCTTACTTCAGGCCTTTACCTGAAATCTACAGATTTATGCCACCTGTCCTCTCGACTTGATGGCTATGAATTACTTTGGGACTTTACCTGGAATCCATAGATCTACGCCACGTCTCTTATGGATCAGAAAGTCCATATTCACCTTAGACGATCTGATGCTTGAGATTTACTTCAGATGATTTGACAACTAAGATCTACCTCGGATGATCGGATGATTGAGATTTAATTCGGCTCTCTAGACATCAGGAGTCTCAAATCTCAACTGAAAACTCTCAAACAAATTTCTCCTGAGTCCACAATCCATCGCCACATGTCTACTCTGATCAATGGTCTATATCCTCTCTCCACAAACACAAATCTCTAGAGTGGATCCCTCTGGAGTGTCGGATCTTCTAACACCTATCCTCCCCAAATCAACAACCATGGTCCTCTTTGGGACTTCGAAACTTTTCAACCAAGACCATATCAATGGTCCTTCGACCTCCTCCTCAATCAATGATCGATATCTCCTTCGGAACTTCAACACTTTCACCCTCTGCTTTCCTCCAGAGTGTGTCATACCCAGAGTTCTAGATCTGGCGCAGTTATGGGGAGTTTAACAATAATATGTTTACATTGTCCATGTGCATTAGCACGGTAATCCTATTTTATGATTAATTACATGATGGGGGAAATAGGGGTGTTACATCTTCCTTCATATTTAGTTGTTTGAACTAACCTCTGTAAGTTTGAAGCTTTGTTTCTTTGACTTTTGAATCTCTTTCATAAATATTTTGATGTTTGTCCCAAATATCTTTAGCGGATTTGCAATGCATAACTTTGGTATATATCGATTCACTAAGACCATTCACAAGTGCATTTGTGGCTTTGGAATTATTTTGACTAAGTTTTATTTCTCTTTCACTTGTTGGCGGAACTGTTGGTTCTTTGTATCCATCTACTATAGATTGTCAAATTTCAAATCCCTCTTCATGTATATATGTTTTCATCCTTCTTCTCCAGAATGCATACTTCTATCCATCAAACTGTGCTATTCCATGTTTATACATGTTGTTTCTCTCCATGCTCTACCTTTTAGTGGTTAAAATGATTCTTGAAGGAACCGTCTCTGATACCATTTGTTGGATTACTAAGAGGGGGGGGTGAATTAGTAATAGACCAATAATCCTTTTTAACCACAAAATTCAAGTGTTATATCAATGCAGGATTATCATCCAATAGTTGTAGAGTAAATAAACAATGAAAAAATGAGAAATCATACATGTACACAATACACCTATTTTTTTACATGGAAACCCAAAGCGGGAGAAAATCACAAAATGTTTTTTCTTATATGTCTTTAAGAATTAAATTCATTGGAAGCACCGACTTCCTTTGTTTTCTAGCTACAACTGGAAGGAGGCTCCAACCCCCTAGCTTCTCAGGCTACAACCTGAGGGAAGATCCAATTTCCCAATCCTCTGGCTCCAACCAGAAGGAGGCTACAACCCCCTATGTTCTTCGGTTACAACCGGAAGTTGGCTACAACCACTTGTCCTTGCCCCATCCAACCACCTTGAAATATAAGTAGAATGATGGAACCACTGCCACACTGTCACTGTGAAATATACTATTGTAAACCTATACCAATCAACCTGCACCAAACAACCTATAATCAACCTGTACCACAAACAAGTGCATCAACCATGCACCAGCCTATACCTCAACATGTACCATCAACAAGTGCATCAACCATGCACCAAATATGTACCAATCATGCATCAAATACACATAAACTAAGACTCATCAAGATGTACCAACATCATCAACTATACATCACATGTATGTGCCAACTCATCAACTACTTATCTCAACCATGTACCCAACATGTACCTCAACCAAAATCCCTCATAAATTTCATCATCCAAATCTGATTTCTAAATATGTAATAGACATGGTGTATATTATCACATACTTGCAAACCTTCCTTAACTTTAACAATAAGACACTAGCATTTTCATCAAACTTTAAATTAGTCTCACATGACTAATTTTGGATTAGTCAATAACCCTAAATTGAAATAATCATAACTATGTATCTAACGTCCCCAGCTGTCATCCCACTGGTCGGGCAAATGCTACTGTGCGGAACAACATCATTCTCATACTTAATTAATAACATGCATTTAAGTCATATTAAATACATTTAACTCAGAGTAAGCACAAGATTACTGCCAACATAATTAATCCATGTCATTAATAATAATTCATATGCACAACAAAATACATGATACATATAAGCATCACAGACATGCAAAACATAATATTAAGCATAAGCTGATACTTATCTTTGAAACCGTGGTAATTTCACCAACCATGTGCATTTCTTCCACAAACCTCTTAGTCTTATACCACGATACTCATCATGCTCAGTAGTGGGTCACCCCCGAGCTGGGACTAAGCTCCACCCAAAGCAAGGAATCCTAGTCTAGGCGGAGGTTACAGGGAAAACTGCACATAATAACCAGAACGATTCTTCCCAGGATGCCTTCTTACTCCCACTACTCACGGACTCTCATTCCCCACATGCCTGTTTTGCCTAGGAGTATACACATTCACAAGAACAATTCATCAGTGCTTCACCTCCCTCTCTGGGTCTCAGCAATAGGCTAGATCATGAAGTCTTAGAGCTCCGTAGATGGTGTTGGACTCTCTCTGGAAGAATACCACTTCCCAGTAGACTCCTTCACCTGGAAATAGCTTCTCATAGGTGTGATAGACTCCCTCTTCAACTAAGGGACTTAAAAACAGGTTCTTCAGCCCCTTCCGACTCAATTCCCACATGATAAGGATAACCACAACACAACCCAACTCAGGAAAACATAAAAGAACAACTTACAGACAGATCGGGTATGCATTCAGCTCTGCAATGGTGGATAGACTGGGTTCTGGAACTCACAAGTCGACTTTCCCCTCCTGACCATTTCTCTCAATGGTGAATAGCTATGTCAAGGGTAGATGTAGACCAATAACAGAATCAGACGGATGATGTTTTGGTCTTTAGGAAGACGTCTCGGTTTTCTGGTTCTCAAAGCTGCGTGAGGGTATCCGAAATTAGACGTCAAGGATGATGGAATGAGGAGTGACCCCCTACACAACTGACTTCTGTAGTTTTTTATATACATGTTCTTGGGTCAACACATGTCACCCATGAAGCTGCATGCACTCCATCATCATAAGTTCCTCTCCAGGAACTTAGGACACAACATATATTTCACATGGCTTTTGGAATAATATTAAAATATTATTCCCAAGGACCTAAACCCCTAGGCTCAACACTTAGCCTCTCTTTCCAAACTTCCAACCCCCAATCCCATACCCAATCTGCGGAATATTAGTCCCCCATCACTCATTCATCGTGGTCAGTCTACACGCAGCGGTGTTTGTATTTTTATTAATGTTCTGCATGATTACATATACAAAAGCAGGCTCCCGGTCTTAACACTTAGGCTCTCCGGCCTAATAACACATAAGCCCACCAACTTATATAAACTTGGATCACCAGCCTATAAAACACAATTAAAATTCATAATGCAAGCTCTATACTTCATAGACATGATTTACAACAGGGCTCGGCCTTGGGGATATTACAATCCCCTCCCCTTATTTTGCACTGTCCTCAGTGCAATTTTACACTGCATCTGCAAGATTTTCAAAATTTTCAAAACGATGCGGGTACTCTGCCTGCATAACATCTTCATGCTCCCATGTCATGTCCTCAGGACTGTACCAGGTCCACTGGACCTTTACGATCCCTATAGCTCAATTCCAGAGATGTTTTTTTTTCCTGTCCAATATGTGGATAGGATGCACTTGCAGGACACCTTCTTGTTCCACCTGAATCACATTCCAATCAATAACATGATTAGCATCTGGTATATATTTCTTAAGCAATGAAACATGAAACACATTATGTATAGTCATAGATGCAGGTAATGCAAGCATATATGCAACTGGCCCAATCCTTTCCAGGATTTCAAATGGCCCACAAAATCTGGCTGCCAACTTGGTGATAGCACTTGGTAAATCTCCTAGAGGTTGAAAAAGAAGAAATCTACAAAGGTAACCTTAACCAACTGCTTTAAAGTTGGTATATAGACCTTCCAGCTTCAGAGAGGGATCTCTCTATGTGATTTAGCTTTGTTTATTAATTTAGGTTTTAGGCTAGGTAAAGGCACGAGTTTTGTTTTTTTGTAAAAGGGTTTTTGAATTGGTTGGGACTGTTTACACATCCATTGGGCTATGGGGTCTGTATCTAATAAAATCTAAGATGCAACCAGAAACGCTGAAAAAATCCTTCACAAGGCGAGATAACACATTCACTGGATCTTTAATAATTTAAATGATGATTAGAAGAAAAGATAAGGGAAACAACTCCAACTAACAAGCACTTAAGAATCTCTTAATTGAAGATATTTAGAAGATGAACATTAAAATCTTTAGAATCGGAAACAGGGTATCAAAGATAAATCCTGCAACATAACGGTATTCATAAAGATTAGTTATCGAAAAACAAGATGATTATAGAGCAAGAAAACATTTAACTGAGAAAATCACATCACCAGTAAACATGCGCAGGAATCCTGTAAAGTGCCTCTTCTTTATTAATGGAAGATCTCTTCAAAAATAGTACAGTTTGATAGCAACAGGGTGTGTGAATCGACAACCCCCAATACATTGAAAAATGAAGTATTTATAAGTCAAAATACAAACGTTCATGTCATAACGGATCAGGACGTGTCCATTCTATTTTCAGTGTAACTAACTTAACTACTCAAAAACTTTTTGATGACTCATTGCAACTGCAAGCGGTGTTTCTGGGGTAGGCCGTTGGCGAGGTGCCTTCGCAACCTCTTCTGACTGGACAAGTGACTGGATCGTGACAACTCATGTGCTAATCAAGTAGATCACATAGTTCTTCCCATCTGATATGACCTGGCACTGTGATTTTAAGCAATCTCATGTACATTTCATCCATGTCTGTGTACTTAGAAAATGTGGGCTTGATGGTGAATATGTGTTTAATTTCATGTTGGATATTAATGTCCAACTGCAGGGCCTCCATGAATGCTTTTCCTGTGATGCTTCCCTGTATACCTACAAACTTGGAATTGTCTTTAGACACTTCAGTCAACCTTTTCTTGTAATCGGGGAGTGTCATTAACTTGTCATTAATGACCTTCATACCAGGAAGGCCTTTCCTTTGCAGAGAATCTATCTTGTGGAAAAATTTCTGCACTCCTTGATCCATAACTTGGATTTTCTCCTCAAGCTGAAGCATGAGGCCTCTTTTGGTCAGTATTCTTTTCACCTCCAATATGGTTTTTGTCCTATCCTCGATCTTTAATTCTTCTAGCTCCTCCCTGGTCTTTGAATTCATGGAACTTATGATTTCATTAGCTTGCACTGGCATGTCTCCCAGCTCCGTTCTCATTTTCTCCACTGCTTGTTTGCTTCTCTCAAGCAACTCATTTTGTTCAAACATAACTTGAACCATTGGCCAGATTTCATTTATGGACTTAGAAATATTGGTCCACACAATCTCTTTGACCTCAGACAAGGTCTTCCCAGCCATTGTCTGTTTGTGGAGTTGTTGTAACTCCTTCTTAATTTTCTCATTCACTTGTTTCTCTTTGGCTAGACTTATCTGGAAAGAAGTCTTTAGCTCTTGGAGATTCTCCACTTCTTTCTTGAGCCTGCTGATTTCTGACTCTTTCAAATTCATTCTCTCCATAGACTTGGCCAGGTCTGTTGTTCCTTTTGGCAGTGTTGCAGATGGGACGACTGTCACTGTTGTTGTTCTTAATCCTGCAATTGGGATAGCACTTAAGGGGATGCCTTCCATTGTCTTTTCGTGCTCTCTCTCTTTTAACAGTTTTTCCATCTCAGCTTCCATCTCCTTTAACTGAGCATTCTGCTCCCTGAGTAATTTCAACATTTCATCCTTTTCACCTTCTTTTTCGGCTATCTCCTTCGTTTGTGGGTCCTCTGTTGGAGGGAGATTTAGCTGCGTCTTTGAGGAAGTGATGTCAACATTTTTCTTTTTGATCATTTCCTCGGCAGCCTTGACGTTAGTAGGGTCATAGCCGATCTTGAGGACCAGCTCCTCTAATGTCTTGATTTTGTTGTCCTTTGTGAAAGATGATATTTTCTCCATCTTTAGTTGGGTTTGGGCATTGCTCAAAGCTATTCGATATTTTGAAGCAGAAGCTGTAGCGTGGGCCAAAGTGTGGAAAACCATCTCCCTAGTTTGCTTGTGCAGATCCATCTGATATGTTGGGTGCACCTCTTTCACTTGGAACTCAAATGTGGCTCTAATGCAGGCACCACCTGCTATGTCGAAGCAGATCTTTGATTCCTCCATTTACTATGCTGGAATCTTTCTTGCATATGGTCTTCATCATTCTTTGACAGGGATAAATTTAGCTAACTGTCATTAACATTTGCTCTTTCATTTTACTTGGCAGGACTATTGTCGAATTTGATAAATTAAGCAACTTTTAGCATACTCGTTCTACTTGACAGAACTATTGCCGAATTTGTCAAATTGCCGAATTTGTCAAATTGCCGAAATTCTCAAATTGCCGAATTCGTTAAATTAAGCACTTTTGGTTTTTGCACACCCCCCGAGTCTACTTAAGCCCCAACGGAAAGAACTTTTCATTCACATTTTTAACACCACATGAATTTA
>JZKD02S1679695.1:906605-933500 GCA_000966675.3 Picea glauca | reverse complement strand
AACTTAGGATTAGCGCTTTCTCATGGGTTTTATTCGATTTTGTCATAGACACCACCAAGGGGACCTTGTTCCAACTATCCTAAGGCAAGGAAAGACTTGATGTAGCATTCCCTTCAAGTGGGTTTTATTTGGGCAAGGAAAGCAAAGAAATTAATCTACAACCTGACCTAGTTTCGCAAGACAAATAGCCCAGATTAAACAGTTGGGTTAAGAGTTTATTCTTCCTAAGGGATATCTTACCAGGATTAGACAGTCTGGTCAGACTTATTCACTAATTCTTATCCTAGGGGCTATCTGACCAGGATTAGATGGTCTGATCATATGTATTCACTAGCTCTAACCTATGGGATATCTGACCAGGATTAGATGGTCTGATCAGATGTATTCACTAGCCTATCAACATTGACAATTTAAAAGGACTTGGTCATGCTTGAAAGGTATGACCAAGTCACTGTTATTGCATGGGGATTTGTTTTAATTCTTTTTTCCCTCTTTTATTTTCTTTTTCTTTTTTCTTTTTCTTTTGCAAAAATGAAAGATCAATTGCCAATAAAACACTAGATATAGATAATCCATAATATCCAAGTCATAAGTTGATTCCGATAAATTATGGGGTGATAACAGCGACTCCACCTGGGGATGGTACTTGGCCTGTTAAGTGCCAAGAGTCGAGTTTCCTGCCATCCTGAACCGATCTGTCTAGTAGCTTTCATTGGTCTGATTTTAAGGAAAATATTGAAAAACAATGATCAGTAGCTTAGGGCCTTCTTTTCGGGCTTCAACCAACTGACCAATGTCCCTCGCTCCAGGAAATGCAAGTGAAGATTGAAAATTAAAACCGGTATGTACAATGGAGTGTGAGATCTTCAAATCTCTTACTGAGGAGGGATATAATGCTTCAGCATTCTGCCATTCACAGGTGCTCTTGGCAGATCTGACCCATCGACAGTGTTTAGCAAAAATGCATTGTTTCCTCTGAAAGCTTGGATCATGTAAGGCCCCGTCCATAGATGATCAAATTTTCCATGCTTTCCTTTGTCCTCGTTGCTGGCATCCCATTTCAATACCAGGTCTCCCAGCTCAAAATCATCCTCCTTGGTTCGTTTGTCAAATATCTTCTTGATGTTCGCTTGGATGACCTGTGTTTTGTTGAAAACTTCCTCTCTAGTCTGCTGCAAGTGAATCATCTGATTGATTCTTCTCTGGGAGTCATTTGGCTCACCTTGAATATCTTGCAGCAACTTCATGACAGGTACTCCCAAAGAAGTTGGGAAAATAGCCTCAGTACCATAGACCAGCTGGTATGGCGACATACCAATTGACCTTTTGGTGGTCAGTCTATCTGCCCATAAAGCAAATACTAGCTTATCATGCCATGATTTTTTATTCTCCTGCAATTTTTTCTTGATGATATTCACCAAAGTCTTGTTTGAGGATTCCACCAACCCATTCCCCTGAGGGTAGTAGGCTGTGGAATGCCCCAAACCAATGTGGTAACGACTGCAGAAATCAATGAGTTTCTTCGACCAAAAGGCAGCTGCATTGTCAGTAATGATCTTTCTAGGACAACCAAAACGAGACAAAATATTATTTTCAAGAAATTTGATAATAATAGAGTCAATGGCTTGCCTTCTTGGTACAACCTCGATCCATTTGGTAAAATAATCAGTGGAAGTAAGAATCCACTTATGTTGGCCTAAAGATGGAGGGTGTATTTCTCCAATGAAGTCAAGACCCCATTGCTGGAAAGGGGCCTCAACTGAAGTTGGTTTAAGAGGCAGAGGAAGGAGTTTCCTTTTACCCTCAAACAGTTGACATGGGTGACATGCTGTTACTTTCTGATGTACATCTGCAAACAAGGTTGGCCAGTAAAATCCAGCTTTGAGTATTTTGTTGGCTGTAGACTTCCAGTTCAAATGGCCACCACAATATCCTGCATGAAACTCCTGCAATACTTTATCAGCTTCATCTTTTAGTAAACAATTTAGAAGAATACCAGCAGGGTCTTTCCAATACAAATTTCCTTCTAGAATATAGAATTTCAAAGCCTTCAATTTTAAAAATCTAGCTTTAGTTTTAGTTAAACCAGGGGGAGCTTGTAAGTTTTGTAGAACAAAAATAAGGTCTGCATACCATGGAGAGTTTAGAAAAACCTCTTTAACGTTTGGAGTCGCCATCTCTCCCTGTTCATCTGCCACCTCTAGAAAATTTATGTCAAGAGCTTGAAATTTAGATTCAACTATCAATTTGGCAAGGCCTTGGCCTTTGACTAGTTTAGTGGGCTTAATTTCTATGTCGTATTCTAGAATAATTGCAATCCATTTTCCACTTCTCCCATCAGGGTTGTCTTGTGTCAAGATATCTTTTACTGCCGCATTCGGGACATAGGCTATGATGTGTGAATGGAGAATATAGACCCTGAAGTCCTTTATAGCCTTTACCAAAGCAAAAGCCTGCTTCTCCATAATACTATAGTTCAGGGCAGCATCTCTCAGAGCTTTGCTGAATAAAGCGATGGGTTGTTCATACCCTTCACTGTTCTTCTGCAGTAATACAACTGCTATCGTATGTTCAGAGGCGAAAGAAAAAAGATAGAAATCGTTAGTGAAATCGGGACTAATTAAAACTGGGGCTTCTGTGAGTGCTCGTTTGACTTGTTCAAAGGATAATCTGGACTCAGAGTCCCATTTTACCTTAGCATCCTTTTTTAGCATGTTTGTAATGTTTCGGAGGAGTTCAGCCAGATTAGGAATGAATCTTCGAAGAAAGTTAATTTGCCCTATAAAAGACTGTAGTTCTTTGAGGTTTCTTGGGTGTTCTAACTTTAGTATGGCCTCTATTCTGCTGGGGTCAATTCTGATTCCCTCCTTAGAGATGATGTGTCCCAGCAGTTTTCCCTCTTCTAGTCCAAAAAGACATTTCTTGGGGTTTAAAGAAATCCTGAAACTTCTACACTTTTCGAAAACTCGTCTAAGATGCAGCAGGTGCTCGTCATCGGATTGGGAAAACACAGTCACATCGTCTAGATAAATGAAAATAAATTTCCCTGACTCCTCTACGAAGGCAATGTCCATTTCTCTCTGGAAGGTGGCTCCTACGTTCATCAGACCAAAAGGCATCTTCACATACATGAAAGTGCCCCATGGGGTGGTGAAAGCGGTCTTTTCCTGATCGTCTGGGTGAACTAAGACCTGGTTGTAGCCTGAGAAACCATCTAATAGAGAAATTTGACTGGACCCGACCACACTTTGCAGGAGGTGATCCATTTTAGGCAAGGGGTAATTATCCTTCAAGGATGCTTTGTTCAGATTTCTGAAATCTATGCAGAGTCTGATTTCGCCCGTTTTCTTGCATGTAGGTACTAAATTAGAAACCCACCTAGAGAAACGTAGTGGGACTATGATCTTGGCATCATACATTTTCTTGATCTCCTTTTCTATCAAGGGAAGTAATTTGGGATTTATCCTCCGAAGTTTCTGTCTAAACGGTTTCTGGTCCTCCTTGATGGGAATCCTGTGTTGTATAATGCTGGTGTCGTAGGCTTTTAAATCTTCGTAGCCCCAGGCAAAAACGTCTGAATATTATTTGAATCGTTCCATGTACTTAAGATTTCGTTCTGGGGGTAAAGATTTGGACAGTTTAACCATCTTAGGTTTCTCTTCAGTTCCTATATCGCAGTCTTCTACCTCTTGCCCATGGGATTCTAATTTGGGATTCTTAGCTACGTCGTCATTGTCAAATAGATCTTCCAAAGGGACGAGACCTCTGGGTAAAACATTGCTTTTCAATTGCAAAACTTTGGCCTTTGGTTCGTCCTCTCCTAACTCTCTTGAATCTACTGTATTTACAGTATCAACACTATCTATTTCAAACTCAGAATTATTTACATTTTCGTTTTCATTTTCTACATCTATGTTTGTACATTCAAAATCGTTCTTGCATTGCAGAAAGTCTTCTATCTGATCGTCATTTCCAAACACTTGCCAGTACCGAATATTATCGGGCACTGTCGATCTGCATTTGACTTCAACAGTGTATGAGCGAGTTTGGTGGAAAGGAATCTTAGAGGAAGCAACTGACGTAGCTAATCATTTTGCCAGGATGTTCTGTCCCCTTGGCATTGCCTGCAAGTTAACCTCACTAAAACACTTCAAAGCATCGAAAGCAACATTCCTGTAGGCTCTGAGGCACGGGTGTTTAGCAGCATATTCCCCTTTAATTTGTTTAATTATTAATTCAGAGTCACCCCTTACCATTATTTTCTTAGCACCAACCTTTTTCAATAGCTTCAGACCGAGCATGAGAGCTTCATACTCGGAAACGTTGTTAGTGCAGTGGAAATTCAATTTATAGGAATGATTTTTTGAATACCTTCTTTGATGATTATGAAACCAGACTCCAGCTCCTGCCCCTTCTTTACTCACGGCTCCATCGAAATCCATGCTCCAGAAATCAGTGGGGAAATCTTCTGTGATTTGATTTTCCATCTTTGCTGCATCACCACTTTCTGGAATTTCATATGGACTAGCTACCTCTTCCGTCAACTGAATATCTGGCTCTTCAGTATCATCATCATTGTACAAAATGAATGAATCTAAATCGGAATGAGCAGAGTAAAGAGGGAAATTGTGAGGGTTTTCTTGACTACTGACCATATACTTCATCAGTGTTTCTCTGTATAACCTCCTCTGTTGTCCGAACACTGGGATAGTAGCGTAAGACATATCCAGTTGCAAGGTTCCTTTCAACTTAGCTCCCCACGACCGAGACAACAACATACCATACTTTGGTGGGATGTCTGCAACCACCATGTCCATTACCATGCTTTTTGAAGGGATCTGAACCAGGGTGATGCAGAGATCCTTAATCAGACCAATACATTTGACTTTGCTAGAGTCAAACGAGTATAAATCTTTGTAAGGCCTAGTGACCTCCAATCCCAGCTTTTCCATTACAGCTTTAGGCATTAGATTATGTGAGGCCCCTAAATCCAACATGGCATTATGCAATATCAAATCATGTATGTTCAAACTGATATAAAAGGGAGCTACGTCACCGGTATCGTCTCGACCATCCACTTCGGGTCCGAAAAGGAGTTCGGGATGATCGTCAACAAGGTTCACAGTGTCTGAGTGAGTCACTAACCCAATAGTCAAGGCCTTGGTGCCTATGTCAGGTTCAATGGCTAACGTCTTTAGTACCTATGAACGATAACCGCCTCTGCATATCAACTCTGTAAGTGGGATAGGAATTTTAATTTTGGCCAGTTCTGCCTCCAGGCTAAATGGCACCAGAGTTCTGGTCTGACTCATTGATTCTGGTTGGTCCACCATGTTCTTCCGCTCAGAAGTACTAGGTGGGGTAACAGGTGAGACTTCGGGCTGAGCTGGTCTTTTCAGTATGGTGATGTTTTTCTTCACCGGAGTATCAGTTTTACCTTTCTCAGAAGACTTTCCAGCAGTGGTCTTCTCGGGAGTTTTTTCGGTCTCAGCTACCTTCTGCGTTCCAGTCGTCTTTTTTGAAGAATTTCCTTCTACCTTCTTATTTCGCAGATTGTATTGACGATGCACCTCCAAAATAGCGTTTTCAAAATCCTGTTGTCCCGCATCCTCAGTCTCCTCACTCACCTTGGTCTGATTTAGCAGAAAAAGTTCATGCTCTTCTTGAGTAAGGAAAATGGCATCATTATCATGAATTCCCATGACGTTAATGTGAGTATCTTCCAATTCTTCAATTACTTCCCCCCCCTTCATCAGCATAGTTTTCTTGCAGGGGAGGTTTGATCGGCTGATCAGGGCCTCTCTTCTCTCTTTGATCTCTTTGCCTGATTTGAGGAGGGTTTCTTCTAAAATTGGGGTTCTGAATCTGGGGAGCAGGTGCATTGTCCCTTGGAGGGTTTCTTTCGGATAAATTCATTCTTTCCATCATAAATTCCACGTTTCGGGACAAAGAATCCAGCTTGGAATTTGTGGTTGACGGGGAAGGATCTTCTTTGATCGTGACTCTCCTTTCTGTCCTTTGACGTGCCCGTTTTGCCATCAGGTTAGCTTCCACACTAATAGAACTTTTCTGCATGTCTTCAAGGGTGGCAACATTTCTTTCTCTTAATTGATAAGACATGTCAGCATCGAATCCATCAGGGAATTTAATCAATTCCAAACCCGGGGGAGGTTTAATTTCAGTTGGGATTGCATTATACAAATTGTTAAAGAGGGTGCAGTAGTCTTGGACAGTTTCACCTTGATTTCTTTTTATGTTCTCGTATTCTGAAAGTATTTGGAGAGGGTTTTTCTTTACCTCCCATCTGTCAAGAAAACTTCTTTGGAATGTGACAAGGTTAGGGATTGATGCAGTGGGTAAGGATTTGAACCATTTCTTGACGTCCCCTGTCAGACTCTGGGCGAACAGTCTCATTTGAACGTCGACTTCGTCGACTTCTTGTAAATCTAAGTAGTCGTTCATTTTATCCACATGTTGTTGTGCGCTTAATGTTCTGGTTGCATCGAACTGTGGAAGTCTAGTCTGGTAGTCCTGGGGCATGGAATGTAGTGGTGCAGCTAACACCAAAGGGGCATATCGAGCGGCCATGACGGGTGGAGGAGGTGGGGCGACGACCTGGGCGGTTGGAGAGGTAACAGCGGAAGACAAGGATGTCGAAGGACTAGGCGGTGTTGAGATAGTGATTTGTAGTTTAGTCGTAGGAGACAGGACTTCAGGGGTTCGGGGTTGCAACGTCGTTGGGTTAAAGATGAGCTTAGACACAAAAGTTTCAGACCGTGTTCTAATAAGGTTTCGTGGAGGGAGAAAATCAATATCAAGGTTTTGAGAGGTATCTGGTTCTCCGGAAAAGGAAGGCAACTTGTGAAGAGGAGTATAACTCGGAGGACTGGTAGCTAGGGCCTTTCGTCTCAACAACTATTCGGGATTATCTATCGTTGTAGAGGGTTCTAGGTCAGGATGAGATCGAGTGTGAACTTTCTTGGGAGCCATAACTCTTTGTGGTTTTTGTATATATATGTTTTTTATTATTTTATTCCCTGGTGAAGGAAAACTAGGGGCGATTTCTACGCTGACGTCGTTTAGCTTCCACTTGTTTCTGAGTAGCTATGTCTTGTTCAATGGCTGCCCATGAGCGTTCGAGTTCTTCCCGGTTGTTGGCAGTTTTGAGGATTAGGTCAAAAAGGTTTGATGCAATATGCATTTGATTCGCTAGTTCGGGCTCAATATTAGGTTGTACTGCTGCAGGAACAGTCATAGAGGAACATTAAAAAAAAAGGGAAACGCTTTAAAGGGAGATTCTGAAAATAATATATACAAAGTTAATCAGCCTCTAATCATTACTTTCTTCTCAGAGTCAAACTTTCTTTAGGGGAGAGAAAGGTGAGGTATTCTGTTTTAGTTCGTCCCCAGTGGAGTCGCCATTTATGTTAGCACTTGGTAAATTTCCTAGAGGTTGAAAAAGAAGAAATCTACAAAGGTAACCTTAACCAACCTCTTTAAAGCTGGGATCTAGCCCTTCTAGCTTCAGAGAGGGATCTCTCTATGTGATTTAGCTTTGTTTATTAATTTAGGTTTTAGGCTAGGTAAAGGCACGAGTTTTGTTTTGTTGTAAAAGGGTTTTTGAATTGGTTGGGACTGTTTACACATCCATTGGGCTATGGGGTCTGTATCTAATAAAATCTGAGATGAAACCAGAAACGTTGAAGAAATCCTTCACAAGGCGAGATAACACATTCACTGGATCTTTAATAATTTAAATGATGATCAGAAGAAAAGATAAGGGAAACAACTCCAACTAACAAGCACTTAAGAATCTCTTAGTTGAAGATATTTAGAAGATGAACATTAAAATCTTTAGAATCGGAAACAGGGTATCAAAGATAAATCCTGCAACATAACGCTATTCGTAAAGATTGGTTATCGAAAAACAAGATGATTACAGAGCAAGAAAACATTTAACTGAGAAAATCACATCACCAGTAAACATGCGCAGGAATCCTGTAAAGTGCCTCTTCTTTATTAATGGCAGATCTCTTCAAAAATAGTACAGTTTGATAGCAACAGGGTGTGCGAATCGACAACCCCCAATACATTGAAAAATGAAGTATTTATAAGTCAAAATACAAACGTTCCTGTCATAACTAATCAGGACGTGTCCATTCTATTTTTAGTGTAACTAACTTAACTACTCAAAAACTGTTTGATGACTCATTGCAACTGCAAGCGGTGTTTCTGGGGTAGGGCGTTGGCGAGGTGCCTTCGCAACCTCTTCTAACTGGACAGGTGACTGGATCGTGACAACTCATGTGCTAATCAAGTAGATCACATAGTTCTTCCCATCTGATATGACATGGCACTGTGATTTTAACCAATCTCCTGTACACTTCATCCATCTCTGTGTACTTAGAAAATGTGGGCTTGATGGTGAATATGTGTTTAATTTCATGTTGGATATCAATGTCCACTACAGCGCCTCCATGAATGCTTTTCCTGTGATGCTTCCTTGTATACCTGCAAACTTGGAATTGTCTTTAGACACTTCAGTCAAACTTTTCTTATAATCAGGGAGTGTCATTAATTTGTCATTAATGACCTTCATACTAGGCAGGCCTTTCCTTTGCAGAGCATCTATCTTGTGGAAAAACTTCTGCACTCCTTGATCCATAACTTGGATTTTCTCCTCAAGCTGAAGCATGAGGCCTCTTTTGGTCAGAGCTCTTTTCACCTCCAATATGGTTTCTGTCCTGTCCTCGATCTTCAATTCTTCTAGCTCCTCCCTAGAATTTGAATTCAGGAACCTTATGATATCATTAGCTTGCACTGGCATGTCTCCCAGCTCCGTTCTGATTTTCTCCACTGCCTGTTTGCTCCTCTCAAGCAACTCATTTTGTTCAAACATAATTTTAACCATTGGCCAGATTTCATTTATGGACTTGGAAATATCGATCCACACAATCTCTTTGACCTCAGACAAGGTCTTCCCAGCCATTGTCTGTTTGTGGAGTTGTTGTAACTCCTTCTTAATTTGCTCATTCACTTGTTTCTCTTTAGCTAGACTTATCTGGAAAGAAGTCTTTAGCTCTTGGATATTCTCCACTTCTTTCTTGAGCCTGCCAATTTCTGACTCTTGCAAATTCATTCTCTCCATAGACTTGGCCAGGTCTGTTGTTCCTTCTGGTAGTGTTGCAGATGGGATGGTTGTCACTGTTGCTATGCTTAATCCTGCAATTGGGATATCACTTAAGGGGATGCCTTCCATTGTCTTTGCCTGATCTCTCTCTTTTAACAGTTTTTCCATCTCAGCTTCCATCTCCTTTAACTGAGCATTCTGCTCCATGAGTAATTTCAGCATTTCGTCCTTTTCCCCTTCTTTTTCGGCTATCTCCTTTGTTTGTGGGTCCTCTATTGGAGGGAGCTTTAGCTACTTCCTTAAGGAAGTGATGTCAGCATTTTTCTTTTTGATCATTTCCTCGGCATCCTTGACGTTAGAAGGGTCGTAGCCGATCTTGAGGACCAGCTCCTCCAATGTCTTGATTTTGTTGTCCTTTGCGAAAGATGATATTTTCTCCATCTTCAGTTGGGTTTGGGCATTGCTCAAAGCTATCCGATATTTTGAAGCAGAAGATGTAGCGTGGGCCAAAGTGTGGAAAACCATCTCCCCAGTTTTCTTGTGCAGATCCATCTGATCTGCTGAGTGCACGTCTTTCGCTTGGAACTCAAATGTGGCTCTTTTGTAATCTGATATAACCTTGGGATCCGACACTTGCACTTGGAGATAGGCCATGTGCATCCTACCTTTCTCTATATCAAATGCTGACAGAAGCCTGTGTTGAGCCGTGGATGACTGCTTCTGGAACTGGGCATAAGTGTTGGTAGTAAGAGTCTGATTCTTCTTCTTGATCAAATCATATTTTTCAAAAATGCCCAACTTGGGCCCGGTCTTGCTTGGTGGAGTATCTGTGGGAGAGTCTGTGGATTTTATAGCTGATGCTATAATTGTCTTGTGCTGACTCGAGCCAAAAGGTAAAATGGAGGGCTTGACCCTTGGGGTGGTCACTGTGGTGGTTGTGATCTCTTGTTCCACTGTTGTGCCTGTCATTGGAGCTGTCTTTGGCTTTTTGGCATGCATCTTAAACTCCTCCGATGACACCTCTGTTACGGGAGACGACAATTCTTGTCGGGGCCTCTTTTCCTTGGGATTCTGAGGTGTGGCAATGAGTGGCGCGCTTGTTGAGGGTACCTACCTTTCCATCCCGACAGCTGGTTCCACGTCCACCAACGTATCAGGCTCCCATTCTGTCTGATTAGCAAATCTCTCGATTTTCGGCTTGGGCTCATGCGCATATGGGGCATTCTTATTTTTTATTCTCATCTCAGGAATGATCCCACAGGGATCATAATGCCAGGTGAAACTTGTAAGGAATTTCATTTCCCTTAACATTTTGTCTTCTTCGTCAGCCGTGCCTCTACTATTGCAGATGAATGAGCCTATCTGGCCTTTAATCCGCAACTGTTGCTTCTTTTTAAGGGAAACAAAGTGAATATCATCAGAATTCATAATTTGTCTAATATATTCCAGTGCAAAAATCCTTACCGGTATATATCTCGGAAGCTTGTACGGTGACAAATCGCACCCATAAACTCGGATCTCGGATTGATTCTGATACAAGTACCAGTCTCCCGTCTTCGCATTGTCTGAGAGGTGTAGGATTCTCCGGACTTCGTCATTTATTCTTGGCTCAAGCATGCCACTCAACATACTTACCATAGGGTGGTAAAACTGATCAATGAACGTTGTGAAGTCGTATTCGACAGAATTGTGTTTCAAAAGAGAAGTCCACACCGTGACTGGCTGTGGCCTCCCGTCGGCATCCATCTTCTGCATGGAGAAATTGAACCTGTCTACTTGGAAGTAGACGAACATGTAAGCCAGGATGGATGAATACCTGAACATGCCCTCTGTGGTGAAATTCACCAATTGTTCATGGATGTTAGTGGCTAGGAAAGCGCTGTAGTTGAACTGCGTGATCGACTGTTCATCATTTGAGAAGATAGATAGAAAACCCAGGATGGGTTCATCTACCCATTGATTGGAATAGTACCCAAGCAGGGCACACAGGGAAGAAATAATTTGATTTCCTTTGGTGGAAAACAAAGAGGAAGGGTATGGAGGATTGGTGGTCGGGAGTGGAGCGGAAGTGGGGAGGAAAATCTCAACTATCTGAGCTCTCTACGGGAAAGTCATTTTTTGATAAAGCTCAGTGAGGATTTCTAGGTTGAATGGGGACACAGATTCTGGGTGGGTAATTTGCATCATCTGGTCGATCTCTTCTAGGGTGATGAAGAAGAGGATGTCCCCAGACGAAGAAACAATGGCTTTCTGGTCGGAGACGTAGTGGGCTTGGCATTTGAGGGCAAATTCTGGGAAATGGTGAATTTGGGGGAACAGATAGAGGAGCAGATTGGACTCCCAAAGCCCAATGTAATCGCTCTGGTCTAGGAAGACTTCCCGGAGCCATGACTGCAGATCAGAGAAATCAAAACTGCATATAGTGTCTGCTATCAAGCGATCTTTGTCAACCAGAGGGATTTTATCCAGGTCAACCGGAGGGGGAATGAACGGATTCTCTTCCTCTTCAGCTTGCTTTGTCTTAGACACCATTTCGGCAACTGTACTTGCAACAAACAATACGTTAGTGGGGTCGACTGACTGTAGGTGAAAAGGATGCGGGGAGCAATGGAGGAAAAGGAGTTTTCTAGCGCGATGGATGAATAACGAATATAAAGGAGAACGACAGTTTTATTTAAAAATGAGTCGGTCGGACGCGGGAAAACGGTCAGTGTGACAACGGGTATGTTATCCAGTTATTAATGGACAACGGGCCACTTGGGGTGATATGGTAGGTGACGGTGGCCAGAGTATACAGACGACCGACGTGGAGGTTTGTGATTGGGGGTAAAAGTCGCCAAAGGAGGTTGTCCATGAATGAAGGGGGTTATGGTACTGACAACGTGTACTGACAGTAGTTACGGGATGGGACTTTGACCCGAGAGCAAGTGGGATAAGTGGACTTAGTGGAGGATGATGTCTAGGGGCGACGGGGTGTCCGACAGTATGTGGAGGATGGGACTTATGGACCAATAGAACAATGACACAAGTACCAGGGGGGCCCGCCGTAAGGAATATTCGTTCCGGACCCCCCCCCCCCTTTGATTAAAAGCAGAATGCAAAGGGGGGTCCGGAATCGATCGTGATCCGTTGATCTGCGCGCCGGATTTCTGACCGCAGATCTTAGCCCGTTCTTTAGTACCAATTCCGGACCCCCCCCTCCATTAAAGGCAGAACGGAGGGGGGGTCCGGAATTCAATGTGGATCGTCGATCCAAGCGCTCCGCTTAGAGCCATTCAGATCTGTGCCTGCGTTATAATCAATTCCGGACCCCCCCCTCCGTTAAAGGCAGAATGGAGGGGGGGTTCGGAATCCAATGTGAGCCGTGGATTTGCGCGCTCTATTCTAGACCGTTGAAAGGTGAACGAAGCATAGGTCGGGAGCGACAAATGTCATGTGTAGGAAAAACTTAGGATTAGTGCTTTCTCATGGGTTTTATTCGATTTTGTCATAGACACCACCAAGGGGACCTTGTTCCAACTATCCTAAGGCAAGGAAAGACTTGATGTAGCATTCCCTTCGAGTGGGTTTTATTTGGGCAAGGCAAGCAAAGCAATTAATCTGCAACCTGACCTAGTTTCGCAAGACAAATAACCCAAATTAAATAGTTGGGTTAAGATTTTATTCTTCCTAAGGGATATCTGACCAGGATTAGATAGTCTGGTCAGACTTATTCACTAATTCTTATCCTAGGGGCTATCTGACCAGGATTAGATGGTCTGATCAAATGTATTCACTAGCTCTAACCTATGGGCTATCTGACCAGGATTAGATGGTCTGATTAGATGTATTCACTAGCCTATCAACATTAACAATTTAAAAGGACTTGGTCATGCTTGAAAGGTATGACCAAGTCACTGTTATTGCATGGGGCTTTGTTTTAATTCTTTTTTCCCTCTTTTCTTTTCTTTTTCTTTTTCTTTTTTCTTTTTTCTTTTTCTTTTGCAAAAATGAAAGATCAATTGCCAATAAAACACTAGATACAGATAATCCATAATATCCAAGTCATAAGTTGATTCCCATAAATTATGGGGTGATAACACTTGGCACAACTTCCCAGCTTCAGGGAACTCCTGTTAGCTTTCACTTTCAGGAAAACATGATCACCCACTTTCAACTCTCTGTGGGTTCTATTCTTATCAACATAACTTTTCTGCCTGTCCTGGGCATCTTTCAAATTCTACTTAATTTTTATCATTTGGTCCTCTATCTTCTTGAGAAACTCTGGCCCAACTATTGCTCTATCAACTGGATTATCCCAGCTCACTAGAGTATTTCACTTTCTTCCATAAAGTGCTTCAAATGGGCTCATCTTCAACGATGCATGGTACCCATTGTTGTAGGTGAATTCTACCAAGTGCAACTAGTCTTCTTATCTTGATTGTTTGTCCATCACATACATTCTCAGTATGTCTTCTATTACTTTGTTCACCCTCTCTGTCTGTCCATCAAACTCAAGATGATAAGTTGTACTAAAGTTTAGACTCGTTCTGAATCCTTTGAACAATCCTTTCCAGAAATTCGAGGTGAATTTTGGGTCTCTGTCAGACACAATCGTTTTAGGAATTCCATGCAATCGTGCCACTTCCTTTATGAAAATACCAGCAACATATGTTTCCTTGTGAGTAGTTTTGGAATAAAATGGGCATCTTTTGTAAGCTTGTCCACCACCACCATGATTGAATCATGCAGCTTGGTTGTTATGAGAAATCCTTTAATAAAATCCATCGTTACTACTTGCCACTTCCACTCAATAATGGGTAAAGGTTGCAGCAACCTTGTTGGGTGCATATGCTCAGCTTTAACTTTCTGGCACTCCATACATCTGGTGATGTATTCAGTGATCTCTCTCTTCATACCTGGCCAAAAGTAATGTCTCTTGATAGCTGCTACTATTTTCTAATATCCAGGGTGCCCTGCATAAGGCACATTATGCATCTCCTGCAAAATCATCAGTTTCAAGCACTGGACATTGGGTACAATTTTTTTTTTCTTGTACAATAGTATTCCATCGGTTTCCAATTTATAAATTTCCATCTTTTGTGGCATCTTACCCTGCTGTAGCTTGGCTACCAATTCTCTATACTGCAGATCTACATTTGTAGCCTCCATAATTCTTCTTTTAATATCAGTCTGATACATGCTAATGGTTGTAGCATGTAATTCATGCACCCTCTTGTTGAGTGCATCAGCCACTTTATTCTCCTTTCCTTTGATATGCTTGATCTCAAAGTCATACTCAAACAGAAATTCCAGCCACCTACTTTGTCTAGTGTTTAAGGTTGGTTGATCAAACAAATATTTCAGACTATTATGGTCTGTTCTGAGTTCAAACCTCCTTCCCATGACGTAATGCCTCCATTTCCTTAGAGTGTGAACGATTGCTTCCAACTCCAAATCGTGAGTGGAATAATTCTTTTTGTGCTCTTTCAACTTCCTGGACTCATAACAGATTACAAATCCATTCTGACTAAGAACTTCTCCTAACCCTTCTTTACACGCATATGTGCACACCACAAAATCCACATTTGGATCTGCAATCCTCAATATTGGAGCACTGGTTAAGAGCTGCTTCAATCGTTGGAAACTTTTCTCACACTCTTTAGTCCACTGAAACTTTTCCTCCTTCCTTTACAAGGAAGTGATATCGTGAGCTATATTTGAGAACCCTGCGATAAACCTTTTGTAATAGCCTATTAAACCCATAAAGGATCTAACTTTCACCACATTCCTTGGCGCTAAAATTCTCTTATGGCCTCATCCTTCTTAGTATCCATGATGATCCCTTATTCTGAAATGATGTGCCCCAAGTAATGGATTTGGCTTTGATAAAACGAGCATTTGCTCAACTTGGCGTACATATGGTGTTTTCTCAACACTTGCAGCACCATCCTCAGGTGTTGTTCATGCTCTTCCTCTGACATGGAATACACCAAAATTTCATCCAGGAAGACTATGACAAACTTGTATAGATAGTCCCTAAATACATCATTCATCAAGCACATAAAAATAGCAGGTGTGTTCGACAGCCCAAACGGTACCACTGTGAACTCGTAATGATCATACCTTGTTCTAAAGGTGGTCTTGATGATGTCGTCATCCTTTATTCTTACCTGGTGATATACCAATCTGAAATCTATCTTCAAAAATACTTTTTCACCTTTCAACTGATCGAAAAGATCGTCAATCCTCGGCAGAGGATACTTGTTCTTGACAATTACTTTATTCAACTATCCGAAATCAATGCAAAGCCTCAACGTCCCATCCTTCTTCTTCAAAAATAGGACCAGGGCACCCCAAGGTGACACGCTTGGGTGAATGTACCCCTTCTTTAGAAGCTCTTCAAGCTGCAATTGCAACTCTTTCAACTTTGGCATACTCATTCTATAAGGAGCTCTCGACATTGGAGCTACTCCAGGCATCAAATTTATAGAGAAATCGATATCTCTCTTCGGAGGTAGTCTAGGTACCTCCTGAAATACATCTTTAAACTCTATTAGTACTACATGGTCTCCAATCTTTGATACTTCATCTCTGGATGCTTCCTCCACACGGGCTGCAAACAATTGACATCCTTTCATGTAGCACTTTTTCAACTGCATTGCTGAGATTTCTCTAACAACCATAGCTCTGGGAATTCCTTGGACTATTTTCCGATTCCCCTCCTCATCCAGACATGTAAATTCCTTGTTACAACAGTCCAAGAGGGCATGGTGTTGGTCCAACTAGTCCATCCCAATTAAACAGTCATAAGAGACTAAAGGCAGAATATTCAATTCATCCTTCGTGCTCAATCCCTTCATGTCCACTAGACAAGACTTAACCAACTTAGTGACTTTCCTCTCGGTTCCTATAGCCAACTTCACTAACCAAGACTTTTCATGTTTTCTTCTTGATAAATGCAAACTTTCCACTACCCTAGGATCTACATAACTATGGCTAGCCCATGAATCAATTAAAATAATAAATGGTTGGTTGTTAATCATACCTTCCACTTCAATCATGTGTGACTGAAATTCAGCTTGCTTGTTGTCCAGGGCCACATAGATCCTTGGAATTCTACTACCCATTTCCTCCACTATTTCATCTTGTTGAAAATTATGGACAACTCTTGCTTTTCCATCTTTATGGGGACAATCTCTGTACTTGTGGTTCTCTTTACAACCCCAACACTGAATGGGCATCTGTCTCAGCCTTTTCCCCCCCACTTCAACTGTTCTCAGCTCTCTAAATGATGGATGTCCTTGAGGACTATTTCTGAAAAAGGGAGGTTTGTTTCCCTTCTGCCTCTGTTATTTCTTAAACTTCTTCTGGTCATCCCAAGCCTTCCAAAAGGTAGGCTTTTCACTTTGTTACTCATATAAGCATTTCTCTCTTCTTATTGTTTCTTCCATAGTCTTAGGATCATCATACTAAATCTTGTCACCAATGGGAGGTGGTAGTCCACTCATATACCTATGAATCTTGGCAGCCTCATCTTTGATGAATGGAACATACTTCAGTAATTCAAAAAACCTTCATTCATATTCATCAATGGTCATGCTGCCCAGGTTGAGTTTGAAGAACTCCTTCATCTTTATGTCATAGTATCTTTTAGTCAGGGATTTTCTCTCGAAATACCTCTTGAATTCCTTCCATGTGATATCTTTCTCTCTAATGTGTTGCACCTGCACAAGCTGATCCCACCACATGGATGCTTTTCCTTTTAGTTGATACATCGCAATTTTTCCTTCTACATGAGAGGAATAATTCTGCAGTTGGAAATATTTCCTCATGCCAAGCAACCATGTTTCGACATCTTCCTCCTTCTTATGTTTTCCATCAAACGTAGGAGGCTTAATCTTGTTTATCTCCCTTTTGAATTCATCCACTCCAGATCTTTGATGTTTTTTGGTAGGGGATGGGCTTGAACTACTATGTGCTTCCTTATCAGAATGCTTTGGGGAGCGACGATGATGTCTACTACCACTCCTCGCTCTTCTTTTCCTCTCAGGGGTCTTGCGACTCCCTATTTTTCTTGTGTCACTGTCCTTTTCCAATTTCCTTTCTATTCTTTCCAGGTTCTTCAACATATTTAAGTTGAATTCACCCTATCGATCCCTGATCCTCATGAGCTTTCGGCTATCGGCTCGGCGAGCCTGGGCATCTTTCTGAAATCTTTCAATGATTTTCATCACATGCCCTTCCTTATCCAATTCTCTTCCGTGCCCATAGGATTTTGATCCTTCGACTCCCAAGTTCACATTCCTTCCTTCTCTTTCGTTCTCTGAATTGGAGGAAATCCGCACCTCTTCCATTTCTATACTCGACGTCGATTCATGGTTGTCCTGACACTTGTTGAACTCTGCACACACAACGTACAGTCAACTAAAGTTTGTCAGGCCTTAAACCCTTAATAAAAATACAACATTCATAAACCAACGCGAATATGAAAATGTTTCAATTCCATGAATTTTCTGAGCTCTGTTTGGCTTTGCAATTTTTGGTGATAGCCCTCATTTTATTAGTCCCCAACCCATGCGTCCACGGGCCATGATCAAATGCTAAACTGTTAGGTGCTACAAGGCTCTCCAAATGAAACTTCAGGTTTCGGGATTTCGAGTATTCAGAGTTTCGGGTTTCAGGGTTTTGGTCTGGGAGGTTCTCGCACTCGCTTCTCGCTCTAACTCCCGACTTCCGAAATTTCGATTTCCTTACCCTATGGGCCCACAACATAGCTGTATCCCACCAAGGCAGTGACACATGGTGTTCTTAATAAGTTCCACCTCACTCCCAACAATGTCAGGGGGCCCCACTACTTTTACTTTTCGTTTTTAGAGTTTTAGGCATCAAGAGTTCGTGCATATACACATATCGAACTTCCATTTGCCAAAATTCTGAAATTATAGTCTATTCATATACTTGATCCAATGGTCAAGTTCCTCTCCTACAATCTATGGTGTATATTGTTTCAGGATTTTGGGGTTTCGGGTTTTCGGCAGCCGAGAATTCACGATGCAGCAACTCCAAATCTCTTGTCAGTTCAATCCCCAAATTTCGATACACGAGTTCTTGTACAAGATCCAACGATCCTCGATGATTTTGATCTAATGGTCGAGATATCTCCTATGCGTACACCTATCAAAGCTCTTCATCCCTAACTTCCTCGCTAGTTGGTTGGATCCAATGGCTCACGAGATTTCGACACTTCTTCCTAGAAGCGCTCCATCGTCCGATTCTACCCTTGTTAATCTCTTTCGCGATTCGGGACTTGGAGTGACCAAGAATTTGGCCTGCGCTCCAAGTTCATGATCCCTGAATTCACGAAATGATCCAATGGTTCAAACCAACCATGATCAATGACCCACATTTATTCTGGATCCTAGGGTGGCGAGTTTCTCCATCCACTAACCACCTTGCAACTTCTGGCCATCTTACAGCCCTCGCGATTTCGCAAGTTCTCCACAGAGAATTCTAACCGTCTACCTCTGCTTCTCAAGTACTTCTGGCCAATGAATTGGTACCCTCCTTCTGAACCTTCATCTACTTTATCCAACACTTCTGGTGTGGAGTTCTCTCTCTCTCTACGACCATATACCACACCGGTTGTAGTTTTATAATATCGCTACACCTCCTGAGCTTTTTAACATGGTCAAGTAGTCCGTTGACACTTAGAAAAATTCTGAGGTCTGAAATTAGTCCTCCAGACACAATTTATTCTCACAACCTCAGTCCAAAGACCACTTATCTGGTCCATCCAGTCTCAACGTTGAAACTAGGCTCTGATACAATACTCTAACGTCCTCGGTCGTCATCCCACTAGCTGGGCAAACACTACTGTGAAGAACAAAATCATTCTCATACTTAATTAATAACATGAATTTAAGTGATATTAAATACATTTAACTCAGAGTAAGCACAAGATTACTCCTAACATAATTAATCCCTATCATTAACAATAATTCATATGCACAACAGAATACATGATACATATAAGCATCACAAACATGCAAAACATAATATTAAGCATAAGCTGATACTTATCTTTGAAACCGTGGTAATTCCACCAACCACGTGGAGGCCTTCCACGAACCTCCCAACCTTAGACCATGCTACTCATCATGCTCAGTAGTGGGTCACCCCTGAGCTGGGACTAAGCTCCACCCAAGGCAAGGAATCCCAGTCTAGGCTGAGGTTACAGGGAAAACTACACAGAATAATCAGAAGGATTCTTCCCAGGATGCCTTCTTACACCCACTACTCACGGACTCTCATTCTCCACATGCTTGTTCCGCCCAGGAGTATACACCTTCACAAGCACAGTCCATCAGTGCTTCACCTCCCTCTTTGGGTCTTGGCAACAGGCCGGATCAGGAAGTCTTAGAGCCCCGTAGCTGGTGCTAGACTCTCTTTGGAAGAATACCACTTCCCAATAGACTCCTTCACCTAGAAATAGCTTCTCATGGGCCTGATAGACTGCCTCTTCAGCTAAGGGCCTTAAAAATCGTCTCTTCGGCCCCTTTTGACTCAATTCCCGCATGGTGAGGATAACCACAACACAACCCCACTCAGGAAAATAGAAAACAACAACCTACAGACAGATCAGGTATGGATTCATCTCTGCAATGTAAGATAGACTGGGTTCTGGAACTCATAAGTTGACGTTCCCCTCCTGAGCAGTTCTCTCAATGGTGCATAGGTATGTCAAGGGAAGACGTAGACTAATAAAAGAATAAGACAAATGATGTTTTGGTCTTCAAGAAGATGTCTCGGTTTTCTGGTTCTCAGAGCTATTTGAGGGTATCCAAAATCAATCGCCAAGGATGATGGAATGAGGAGCGACCCCCTCCACGTCTAACTTCTGCAGTTTTTTAACTGCATGTGCCTGGGTCGACACATGTCACCCATGAAGCTGCATGCACTCCATCAGCATGCGTTCCTCTCCAAGAACTTAGGACACAACATATATTTCAGATGGCTTTTGGAATAATATTAAAATATTATTCCCAAGGACCTAATCCCCTAGGTTGAACACTTATCCTCTCTTTCCAACCTTCCAGCCCCCAATCCCTTACCCAATCTGTGGAAGCTTAGCCCCCCATCACTCATTCATCGTGGTCGGTCTACACGCAACACTGTTTATATTTTTATTGATGTTCTTCATGATTACATATACAAAAGCAGGCTCCCGGCCTAATAACACATAAGCCAACCAACTTATATAAACTTGGCTCACTAGCCTATAAAACATAATTATAATTCATAATGCAAGCTCTATACTTCATTGACATGATTTACAACAGGGATCGACCTTGGGGACATTACAATGTACCTGTAATGAATAAAGATATAAAAATGGTACACAATGTTATTCAGTTTCTTCTATGCAATTCCTCCAAATTTCACTACTTCGAATCTCTCAGAAAAAGAGTTATAACAAAAATGACATACCTTGTTGAATTTTGTCTTATTCTAGAGAGCGAACTTGTAGAGCATGCCCCGCACATAATATTTTTTATATGGATCTAAAAATGGTACAAATAATACTAAAGACTATACTCTAACCAATACATTTGGTCTTACTGAATTTGAATCTTTTATGAAGAAGTTATGACGTTTTTACCCGAAACACATGTTTTAGACTAGTTTCATGACTAGCCACAAACCTTATTTTCCACGGAGTGTAGCTCCAAAAATACAATGACCCACAAGATGAAATTTTTATCACAACTACTTGGATATGTTTCCTCAATGGCCTCCCAATTTCTCGGTCTGAATCATTCTAGAAAAAAATTTATTGCGAAAATGGTGAGATGACCAGTAAATAATATACCTTAGAAAACATCATCAAAATAATTTATCCTCCCTTGAATTTCAACCTTCTTTAGTTCACCTTCCCTCTTAAATTTGGATTATATATCCTTTGGTTACATCATTCACCTGTATATATTCAATATTCTCGAGTGTTATTAAAATGAGAGAGCCTTGCCTCTTATTTATACTTTCATGTAGCTTCCTCAAGGGGTTTCCTTTTAACCATCTTAATCCAATTTCCTTATTTTAGGGTTAACCCACTTCTAACGAGTTGTCCACTTAGTAATTTCTCCATTAACTCTATTATTTAAATAATTTATTTTTTATCCACTTTGGATTATAGTACACTCATCACTTCATTTTATTATTTACCTTCTAAAATCTCTTGAACCACTTTCCTTATTTTAGGGCTAACCCACTTCTAACCACTTGTCCACTTAGTAATTTCTCCATTAACTTTATTACTTAAATAATTTATTTTGTATCCACTTTGACTTATAGTACACTCATCATTTCACTTTATTATTTAAATAATTTCCTCTTGGCAACCACTTTGACTACTTTAACCTTTTGGGACTTCTAGATGATTCATGAGGGTTCTTTAACTTCACATGGCCATAACTCTCTAATCGTGAGGAGTTAGGTGACGTTCCACATATCACCAGAAATGGAATGACATGTACTATCCATCCAGAATAGTCTTACCTTCAAATATACAAAAACGCATATCGTTATATGTCAAACAAACTTGGGTCCATTACCCAAACCTTTGTGCTACTGGAATTCACTACTAGACTTTCTTCAAGGGTTGACATCATTGACAACTAACCCAAATAATCAACAAGATATAATAAATGTGAGAAGGCTCTTTAGAAGGTTCCTAGGAGATAGAGAGAGCTATACAAAGAAGAGTAAGTAATGTAATGAACTATAGTGAAGAATGTTGTCATTGTAACAAGAAAGTATTGTTTAAGGAGTGCATTCCTTCCATAAGGAATAATATATGGTGTTACCCTACCTCAAGGGTTTTCTCTATTTCTTGTGTTCAATATTTTGTGAATGGTTTGGATTATTCTTGTTCAGATTCTTGGTTATTTTGAGATTTATCTTCGGATCTATTCAGGTACTTAACACTGGAAGTGAAGTGGAGCAACCGAGGGACTATTGAGTAGAGAACAGAGACATTTTCTAGGGTGGGACATGCATGTGGGGAATGAGAGACGGTAGGCTAGTTGCAATAGTTGGACACCTTGGACTGAGAAATTCTATTGATTATTGGAACTTATCTTGGCATTAGGAATCCATTTACTCTAGTGGAGTTTAAGCCCCATCTTGGGGGTGACCTGTTGCTAAAATTTTATGAGCAACAGAGTCTATGGCTGGGAGGAATTTATGAGCTCTGTCTATAGTTGGTGACTCTTTATAAAAGATAAGTGTCATTTATGTGCTTGTCTAATTTAGTGTGTACTTATTTACCTATGTCTGAGATGGGTTTATTTCTTATATGATGTTGCATATGATCAATTACCACTATTATGTATAATGTTGTGTGTGCATGTAAAATGTGTTGTTGTTATTTAGTATTGGTTGTCCCACATTCATAGTATTATAGTTATTAAGTATTGATGTTAGTTAATTTTGTAATAATGGCCATGAATTTCCGAGGCGAGGCTAGAATTGTCATGCGTGCAAGAGGCTAGGTTTGTTGTGTGCAAGGGTAAGTAGTCCACACACAAGGAGAATAGAATTTGCATGCGACACCAAAATGGTTGTGCAGGCAATAGTAATTATGTGTTCAGAGTGGTTACACGTGCAATAATACTTGTGTGTTATTAATTATTGTGCATGTAGTTGTATTATGTGTTAATTCCATTGTTATAACTAGTGTCTGAAGAGGAAAATTTGTGTGGTGTGATCCAGCTTTGGATCATGAGTGTTACCTTACGTGTTTCTGCACAGATTAACGTTATAGTGTAGAATCTACGCACTAGATTTTTCAAGTGGCATTGTTCAGCAGTAAGATGACAACGTTACAGATTGATATCAGAGCATTTTGTTAGTGTTGGTAACATGGAATATTACATATGCAGAGAATTAAATTACATGTCCAATGAGTACTCACCCTGCATACTTTTGATAGATCCACAATGAAATAAACTAAAAATACATAAAAAAAAAACATGTTTCTTTTCAAACTAAAAATACATGAAAAAACATGTTTCTTTTGAAGAAACTTATTTTTTTCATGTCATTCCAATTTATCTTGTTGTGGCAAGAAACATGGTTTTTTCATGTATTTCTAGTTTATCTTATTGTAGGTGTATCAAAAGTATGCAGAGTGGGTATTCATTGGATGCAGATTATATTTTATATCCAATGAGTTCCTACACTTGAAATTTGAGTAAATTGATAAGACAATGAGTTGAAAATACGATTTAAAAAAATATTTTTCTTCCTTTTCCTCCAAAAACTTTTACCGTTATGGTAGACATCATCATTTTGAATCCTATTAGTTATTTTAATGTTTATTTTGATAGCATATTTTTTGTTTTGATACCCATTTTTACCTCAAAACTCCCCTATTGATTGAGTTGCACGAGAATTGGATTGAACCTGAGATAGTTGATCTTGAGGAGCACTATGCGATATGCAGGTTTAATGCTCTGTGGCCTTTACTAAATTAGTTACAAGCCTAGATCGTCATCATGGAGCGCTTCGTCCCATAACAATTCTTTTTTTTTCTTGAATTTGTTTCCATTGAGGATCTGTTGGAAGTTATGTTACATGGTCTATGGTTCATGTAAAATGCTAGTCTTTTTATGCAGTCATTGCACCCTAACTTCAACCCACATGCTAGTCTCTTTGGGTCCAATTGCCAAATCCACTGCTAGAGTTTTAGAGTCCCAAATCCCTTGAAGTTATTGGTAATGTCTTGGAAGAATTTGTTAGTATTTACAAGCCCCCTTAGTCAAAGTGGCCACTACCTTTACTCAATTGTGTATATAGGCTTGAGTAAAGGGCTATTAGAGCAAGTCATTATGTGCTATGGTGACTATGGTAGATTATCAACATATTGCATTCCATTACATGGTTTGTTCTCAGCATGGGCATTTAGCCACATGCCCAAAGGCAAAATGGTGTAAGTGAGATAACCATTGTATCTCTTGCATCCTCAGATCCCCCTATTTTCGCTTCTAAAGACTGTTAATTAAATTAGCATAGTGGTAAATTTGTGGTTGGTGAATGTTGAAAGGTTTCTGGTAAAATTCTCAACGCAGTAAAAATTCGACACGTATTTAAAGAAAACCCTAATGTGTGGCATGTAGTTAAAGAAAACCCTAATTGACACCAGGCCCATGAATTGAATTGGGAATGCATGCTATATTCATAAAACCCAAATTGAAACACCATGCCACCCTACTATATGGAACCGAGATGCCACATAACCATAAAATGAAACACACACCTCCATATGGCCCAGAAAATGAAACGTGGCCATAAAATAAAACATGGCCATAAAATGAAACTCACTGCTGCACATGGCACAACATTACCAAACCTGCCAATCTAGTCCTCTTGGTAGCTTTAGAATTACTCATAGGGGTAAATTGGTAAATATTAAATGGTTGCATTCCACATTCACATCTCTCCACTCTATAACAAAACCTTAATCTTTTGGCAATAAGCTAGCCACATAGTAAATTTTAATATGATAAGTAAAAGTAAAAAAATAAACATGTAGAGGGATGTCTTTATAATAGTGAGGAAGTTAGTGGTTGAAATCACAACCATTGATTTATTGAAATGACTAAAAATATTGGATCAATATTTAATATTGTCTATACAAAATTGATTAAACACTAAAAACCTATTAAATGTGCCCATAGTCAATAGATTTACCCCATTGAAACTAAAAATAAAAATAAGTAAACAGTGAGTTTTTATTAATTAGTTATTTACGAAAATCATTTTAAACGTTGACTATATTGGAAAATAAATAATGACGCCGTGCTGGAGTTTGCAGAAGGTGTACTGGTGAGTGAATTAAGTAAAATTAAGTCATACTGCCACCTTTTTCTTATGATCCGAAAATATACGGAAGTAACAAACATACAAAACAAAAAAGAGAATCCCATCAAAGAAACGTACCTGCAGCTAAAATATTAGAATAGGAAAGTCGACAAAAAAATTTAGAATCTTAGACACACCAACCAATTTTAAAAACAAGGATAATCAAGGCGTTGGATAAAGCATAAAGTGACAACCTCCGGTTGTGGCATTCTAAAGTAACAAAGCATCGGGTTGTCGATCATGGCGGAAACCCTTGCATTTTCATGGCTAGTGGGCTTGGTCTGTTTCGTGCTGGGGTTGTTACTGCTTCAGCTTTACAAATTAGTGTGGAGGGTGGACAATCGAGGCTACAAGTTGCCTCCGGGTTCTACCGGGTGGCCACTGATTGGAGAAACCATCAGCTTCTTTCGAGGTATTAATTCCACTGCTCAACCACGCCAGTTCATTCAAGACCGAGAGCGAAGGTAACGTTAATTTTTACAGTGACTCGCAGTTTACCCAGACTGAATTTGAGAAAATTTTGAAAGCTTTTCAAATGAGTAAAATTCGTCAAAATTGAAATTTTCTTACTATATTATTGTTTTAATGTGAATTATACAGTTTGAGTTGGTCTAATAACATGTGTTTTTTCTTAAGATTAAAATGTTACAATTTCAAACAGTTTGAGTTGGTCTAATAACATGTGTTTTTTTTTAAGATTAAAATGTTACAATTTCAAATTCAGAAGAGTAGGTTATGTATATCTCAGATCTAGCACCTTAAAATTAGATTATTAAATATAAACTTTTTTTCTTTCCCACACACCTTAGGGAATGATTAACTCCACTTATATGTGAAATGTGAATACAAATTAAACAGGTATGGGGAGATATTCAGATCAAATTTGTTTGGAAGATCTCGAATCGTTGTGTCCGTGGATCCCGAATTCAACAAACATGTGCTGCAACACGAAGGCAGGCAATTTCAAGCCAACTATCCCAAACCTCTTCGAAATCTCATCGGCAAATTCGGTTTGCTTTCGGTGCACGGAGATCTCCAAAAGAAGCTCCACGGGACAGCTGTAAATTTGCTGAGGTTCGAGAGGCTGAGTGTGGATTTCATGGAGGACATACAGAACCTTCTGCACATCACCTTGGCCAAATGGCAAGCCAAGAGGGATGTACATCTTCAAGAAGAATGCCATCAGGTCAGCAACATCAAGCAACCAATCATTACTAATAAGCTTTTGGTAGTTTCTTAGAGTTATTTGTTTATAATATGTATAGTTTATAATATGAATATAGATGTATTTTAGTTTTTAATATAAGAGTTAGTTTGGTAAGTTTTTTTAGTAGTTACATTTCATATTAATACGCGAACCTATCTATTGATATTGATACTTTTATCATTATTATGATGACTAACTGTTTTCAGTTTAAATTGGATTTGTTTCTCATGTATATATGTTATAGCTTGTTCTGAATTTGATGGCAAAACAATTGCTGGACTTATCGCCATCCAAGGAGACGGAAGAGATTTGTGAGGCGTTTGGTCATTTCTCTGATGCTCTCCTCTCCGTTCCCATCAGAATCCCGGGCACCGCGTACGCTAGAGGATTTAAGGTGCACAAGAGCCTCATTAATTTTCTCTTTTTATTTTATTGATTATTCATTTGATTGGTTCTTATGGGACGAGTAATGACTAGCGCTGCTGCAGGCCAGGGAGTTTCTGATAAAAAAGATTTATGAGGGTATAGAGGACAGAAGGAAGCATCCACAAGCTGTCCATAATGATTTATTGACAAAACTCTTGAAAGAAGACTCGCTTTCTGAAGAAGTTATAGCAGATTTTATACTATTCCTGCTCTTTGCTGGCCACGAGAC
>JZKD02S1679695.1:877288-898089 GCA_000966675.3 Picea glauca | reverse complement strand
GCTTAGATAGATTCGAAAGAAATTCAGTGTCCATGATAAGAACTTTTCTGTCTAGGGTTAAGGTCAAACCTTAGAGGTCGATCTACTTGTCCGCAGGCAGATTTTCCTACAACACCTTCCATAGATGATTTTTCTCCAGAGTATCTAACAAAACTACAGGAAGACACCATCCTTGACAGGAGAATGCGAACTTCGAAGCGAGGAAATGTGGAGTATTTGCGAGTTGGTCTTCAAGGGACGAATCCAAGCAAGGCCAAGTGGATTGAGGTTGGAAGGATGAGGGAACTATACCCTCATCTTCACATAGACTGAGATAGTCTTTTGGAGGTCCAAAAGCTGCCCAATGGGGAGGTGTGATCAGGGGATCAAATTTTGCTCAAATTTAAAAGTGCTCGGAATGTGACGAAAACAGTGCCATTAGGTCCATCTCATCTTCCTAATTCTGGTGGTATATTTACTTTGTCAAATGGACTCCGTATGGAGAAGATATCGTGATCTGTTTGTCAAGAAAAACAGGCAAAAAAAATTTGATGTTGACTGTACCAGTCCGTACGTTCTAACGTGGCAGGAACGTACGACCATACAGGGCTGACGTGGTAGATGTTGGTTGGTTGATGGATGGCGAGTCAGGAGCTGAAACGTGTCCGGTTGATGGAAAATGGTATGAGGACACGTGGCCCAATCCATGGGCACCACGTGTTCTCCATTGTTTGGTTTATATTTGTTATATAAAAATATTGTTGGAGTCTGCGGGGTTCGACCCCTGGACCTCCCTCCACATAATGATTTCACATAACCGACCAACCATTACAACGCTAGTTGTTCCTTGGTATATATGTATGTTTGAAATTATTTCAATTCTCATATTGTATTGAATGGCGTGGGGGACGGGTCAGGACTTAGCCCTGACCTGTGATGGCGTGGATAGCATATGTGACCATATATTGGTGCGAAACCAAAGCCCGCGACAATGTGTATTATTATAACCATATATTTGTGTAAAGGAACGTGCGGGAAAGTTAACATGGGAAGTTGCACGATTTTGTGTGGCCCTATGGGCGCAGAACTCAGTCACATGGATTTCCATGTGACCATGTGTGGAGCGCGGGGAAGTTTCAATAGTTATAACAACTAAACCACTCATTTGCCAAGCGCATGGTCATATGCATCATACGCCCAGGTGCCTAGGCGGTTAGGGGCTGGCGCACCCTTAATCATTATACGGTTTTCACCATTGGCGCGGTTGCGCCCGGTGCTGGGTTTTTACGCCATAAAATGCGTGTGAGCTAGGTTCATTCAGAAAGGGTGCGTTTTGTAGATGCAGAGACAACAGGCTTGAAGGAGGGACTTCCAGGAGGCAGAACTTCTTCATTTTTCGACCGATTGAGGTGCCAAAAGAGCCTAGACAGGGGTTTTGGGATGCTCTGAAGCCATTGGAGCAGTCGGTTTGTCAGTTTGAGCATTGTAAGACATTTTTTTGAGCACTTTTGAGAAATTAATAATAATAAACCATTGGAAGCTGGACCAGGAGATTTAGCCCATAAGAGGGGTGAACGCCTTTATCAAATTGTTGTGTTTATGTGCTTATGTTCAATCATTATGCTGCTGTCTATGTGTAATTTTCATATGTAATCCTTTAATTTATGTGTTGCAAACTGATCCATTTTCTTTAAACACATAACATTTCACTTGCAATAAATTTTCAAGTTTTTCAAGTCTTCTTCATTTTTATATCACGGATACCAAAGTTAGTTGTTCCAGCAACATATCTCAGGATCCTCTTTCCTGATTGTCAATGAGTACTCTTCGGAGTCTCCATGAATCTTGTAATCAAACTTACAACAAACATGATATCAATTTTGGTTGTTGTTAAGTACATAAGGCTTCCAACCAACCTCTTATACACAGTTGGATCAACATATGATCCCTCATCATACTTGCTCATTTTAATACCAGTTTCCATTGGTGTTGTAGCTGGCTTGCAATTCAACATTCTAAACCTTTTCAATACTTCATTTGCATAGTTAGTTTGACAAATGAAAATGCCATCATCAGATTGATCTACTTCAATTCCAAGAAAATACTTCATCAATCATAATTTAGTCATCTCAAACTCTATTTTCATGGCCTTTTTAAAATCATGTACAGATAGATCTCCAGTAAAAATCAGGTCATCAGCATACAAAGAGACAATCAAAAATTTACCTTCCTAATTTACCTTTGTATACAGAGTTGGCTCACTTGGACTTCTGATGAATCCAACATAGATTAGGTATTCATCAATCCTACTATACCAAACTTTGGATGCCTGCTTCAATCCATATAAATCTTTCCTTAATTTGTAAACTGTATCCCTATGCTTATCAATCTCATAACCCAGAGGTTGTCTAACATAAACCTCTTCTTCCAAATATCCATTCAAGAATGCAGACTTAATGTCCATCTGATGCATGATCCATCTATTCTAAGATGAAATAGCTAAGACCATCCTCACTGTGTCAATTCTTTCCACAGGAAAAAATGTTTCATTATAATCAATATCGGGTTGCTGACTAAACCCCTGAGCCACAAGTCTTGCCTTGTACTTTTCAACTTCACCATCTGCACTCAGCTTAGTCTTATAAACCAATTTAACACCAATGATCTTTTTACCTTTAGGTAAATTGATAAGATCCCAAGTGTTATTCATTTCAATGGAATCAATCTCCTCATTCATTACTTTTATCTAGACATCTTCTTTAGCAGCTTCATCATAACTAATAGGATCAAAAGCTATAAATGCAAAATTTGAAATCTGATCTACTTCTTCATTTTGATCATACAATTCTCTTAAGCTTCTAGTATTTTGTCCTTTAAGTCTGTCTTTTAATGAAGCTAAAGTGGGTTTTGATTCATTACTTACCTTTGAATCTGATTGATGTCCACCATGTCCAGATGGCTCACCACGCTCATGAGTTCTGGACGTTCTAAATTGAGATGGGTTGGAATCTGGTGCTTGCCTTGTTGGACTTCTTGTTGCAGGTGTATGTGCATGTGGAACCATATGTCCATCTCCTTCATCCTTCTCAACTTCATGTGGAACCTGAACCTGAGAAGAATTACTACCAGACACAACCATTTGTATAAAATTTGAAAGGAATTAAATAAACCTTCACGCAGGAAAATAAGAAAATAAAATTGGCACTAACATGAATAAACTACAATGAACTAAGCAATTGTAGGATGAACAATAGGCTCTGATACCAAATGTAAAAAACCGGGGGTTTGCGTATCGACGTTTACATACTCTCGACGCACACAACCAGGATTGCCAAGATGCGAAATCGCAAGAACGCTGTGGGACCCAACACTTCGGTATTTCAGGTATCGGAATTTGGAAGCCCCCAACACAAAATAAAATGCAACAATCCCTCGAATCGCGATATGGCGAGAAAGGACGTGGGACCCAACACTTCAGATTCGGATTTTCTAAAAACTAAAGAACTCCATGCATATGTAAAACTCCGAAATGTGAAATAACAAACTCTTAATCAAAATGATTTTCCAAATCATATACACTCCAACAAATAACGATACCAGAAATACATTCAGAAATTAACAGAGAGAATATCTCCAAATGCACAATCGTGACTTCGATTCAAAATGTGATTTTTCAAAATCATACATGTTACAATCCATTTTTTCAATTATTTATGCTAACATAAATTGCCCCTTCGATCTTAGAAAAGATTAATGAATGCGATGATAGTATCTCATTGTCTTCAAAGGTTAAGGCGACCACCGTTTAGAGTAATTAAATACTTGAGCCTTGAAAGGTCAAGACGACCACCGATCCGCCGCTATCCAGGCAGTGAAATGATTAATCTATGACAGTAATTATGGACCAAATAAAGAACACAACAAATGATGAAGATCCAATAGAAGAAGAAACATTGTAAGAAGATGCTTATGAATGTTGATGGAGAAGACAAAAGGAATGATTGCAATAGAATGAGATTCTTGTGAATGGAAGTAGTGAAGATGGATACTTCTATGTAGCAGTAATTATGGACGAAATAAAGAACACAAAAAATGATGAAGATCCAATAGAAGAAGAGAAACATTGTAAACATATGCTTATGAATGTTGATGAAGAAGAACTTCATATGAAAGGAGTTGAATAAGGTTGCATCTGAGAATGATACAAAACAGGTACCTGTAAGAAATAAATGAAGAAATGTAATTACTGGCAGATTGTTACAACATATTTTGAGATTGACAGATGTTAGAAAGTAAAAATAGAGTGTTGGAAGATGATTGATAGAGTCAGATAGTAAGAATAGAGTGTTGGAAGATGATTGAAAGAGCTAGTAAGAGTAGATTGTAAGTAGATAACTGATAGAGTGTGGTATAGTAAGAATAGAGTGTTAGAAGATGATTGAAAGAGTCAATAAGAATAAAGTATAAATAGATAATTGTTAGATAGGTACTTGTTCAATTCAGATCTAGTTTTAAGGGATCCATTGATCTCCAGAAAACCTATATATATGCATGCATATTTTCTTATTCAAAATATGAACCAACCCTTTTCACATTTTGTTTTTTTGTTTTATGTGTTTAAGTTTATGATTTCCTATCAGAGTTTGGCATGATAAGGCACAAGGAAGACATGCTCTATGGGAATAATACACAATAGTCTTGGAGTGATAGTCATTGGTTAATGTGAGGTAATTGCAATCCATGTCAAATCTAATAGATTCATATATAAATGAAGCAATTAAGTTAGATGGATTGAATTATATAAATTGGAAGTTTAAGATGTAGACTTAGTTGGAAGGATACAATGCATGGGAAATTATGAGATGAACTAAAGCTAAACCAACTAAGAAAAGAGAAACCAAGGCAAAGTTTCTCTTGAGAATATTTGTGAAAGACATTATCATTCCTCATATAAGGGAAATCAAGATATCAAGTGAGACATGAGAGAAAACAAAAGGTTTGTATGAAACAATGAATACAAATAGGGTGATGTTTATAAAGAGAAAGAATATTGCAATTAATATGGAATAAAATGAAAATACTATTGATTATATATCTAAAATTAAATATTTAAAATATAATCTCATTAATATTATTGAGGAAGTATCAAGTAGTGATCTAGTTACTATAACATAAATGGTATATTGCATGAATAAGAGAGAAAACACCTTCATTTCATGACTTGATAGGGATCCTTATGCAATAATAGGAAAGGATAAATAGTGTCTACAACAAATTTCAAAAATTAGATTAATCTAGGAAATCCATGGGTGAAGAATAAAGGAGGAAAAATCGAAATTGTATGAAGGTGGGGTTTCATCACAGACAACTAGCAGTTTGAAGAACAATGGTACATGCAAGTACTATGGTAAATTTGGATGTAGTTAAATAAGGCCTTTCACTAGATAAAGAAGATGAGGGAGACACTAAGATGAAACTTGACAATGGAACCCAGGAAGAACGAAGGAAGATAAGACTAAAGAAGCGAACACTAAAGATGATTCTGATATGTTCAAGCATCGGTTGCAACAAAAGGCATCATTGCAATAGAATGAGATGTTTGTGAATGGAATAAATGAAGATGGATACTTCTATGTAGTGGTAATTATGGACCAAATAAAGAACACAACAAATGATGAAGATCCAATAGAAGAAGAGAAACATTGTAAGAAGATGCGTATGAATGTTGATGGAGAAGACAAAAGGAGAAATTGAAATAGAATGAGATGTTTGTGAATGGAATAAGTGAATATGGATACTTCTATGTAGCAGTAATTATGGACCAAATAAAGAACAAAACAAATGATGAAGATCCAATAGAAGAAGAGAAACATTGTAAGAAGATTCTTATGAATGTTGATGGAGAAGAACTTCATATGAAAGGAGTTGAATAAGGTTCATATGAAAGGAGTTTAATAAGTTTCATATGAAAGGATTTGAATAAGGTTGCATCAAAGAATGATACAAAAGAGGTATTTGTAAGAAATAAACGAAGAAATGTAATTACAGATTTTGAGGTTGACAGATGTTAGAAAGTAAGAACAGATGTTGGAAGATGATTGATACAGTCAGATAGTAAGAATAGAGTGTTGGAAGATGACTGAAAGAGTCAGTAAGAATAGAGTGTAAGTAGATAATTGATAGAGTGTGGCACTAAGAATAAAGAATACTCAGTTAGATAGGTACTTGTCCAATTCAGATCTAGATCTCTAGAAAACCTATATATATGCATGCATATTTTCTTATTCAAAATATGAACCAACCCTTTCCACATTTTGTTTATTTGTTTTATGTGTTTATGTTTCTGATTTGGTATCATAGCTTGGCCTGATAAGGCACAAGCAAGACATGTTCTATGGGAAGAATACACAATAGTCGTGGAGTGATAGAGTCATTGGTTGATGTGAGGTAATTGCAATCCATGTGAAATCTAGTAGATTCATATCTAAATGAAGCAAATAAGTTATATGGATTGAATTATATAAATTGGAAGTTTAAGATGTAGACTTGGTTGGAAGGATACAATGCATGGGAAATTATGAGTGGAACTAAATCTAAACCAACTAAGAAAAGAGAAACCAAGGCAAAGGTTCTCTTGAGAATATTTGTGAAATACATTATCATTCCTCATATAAGGGAATGCAAGATATTTAAAATAATGTTGATTATCTATCTAAAATTAAATATTTAAAATACAAGCTCATTAATATTACTAAGGATGTATCAAGTAGTGATCTAGTTACTATAACATAAATGGTATATTGCATGAATATGAGAGAAATAACATTCATTTGATGACTTGATAGGGATACTTATGAAGAAGTGGAAAGGAGAAAGAGTGTCTACAACAAATTTCAAAATTTAGATTAAGATAGGAAATCCATGGGTGAAGAATAAAGGAGGAAAACACAAAATTATATCAAGGTGGGGTTTCATCAAGAACAACTAGAAATGTGAAGAAGAATGGGACATGAAACTACTGTGGTAAATTTGGACACTAAACTTACGAATGTAGGAAAAATAAGTTTAATGAGTCCAAATCTGGAAGACAAGAAGAAAACTTTGTTGATAGAGAAGTAGAGGTAAGTGATTAACTCAAAATATAAAGTTATTTATTTTAGATGTAAACCTATTATCATAAATTGATAATTGTAATGAATGGTTCATAGGTTTGGGAGCATCTATCCACATAAATTGTAATAGAGATTAGTTTAAATCCTATCATGAGAAAAATAATGGTGCTAAAATATATCTAGGTGATGATATATTTCATGAAATAAAAGGATATGATGATGTATATGTAAGTTTTCCAAATGGGCATGTGGACCAAATAAAAATGTAATGTATCTACCATGGATTAAGAAAAATATAATCTTAGTTTCAACAATCACAAATCAAGTTTGTAAAGTTGAATTTGTGAATTGAGGTTGTCAAGTGAAGGATAAACAAGCTCACTACAAAGTCATAGCAATAGAGGCATAGACAAACTTAATGGTATTGTTGAGAGTCATCTAGATTTTTTATCTCCAAGTGTGTCTACAAAATAACTTTGGCACTTAAGGTATGGACATTTAAATCTCAGAGATCTAGTTTAGTTCAAAGAAAATATATGGTGAAAGGGATTCAAGTTTTTAAGAATGAGCATGTTGAATGCGATGGTTGTGCACTAGGAAAACAACATATGAATGAGTTTCCAATGAATAGAGATGAATGGAAAAGAGATTTTCTTGAATTAGTGCATATTGATGTGTGTGGGCCAATGCAAATTAAAGCACTTGGGGGATATTCTTATTTTATTATATTCATTGATGATAGAACCATGTTCACATGGGTCTATTTCTTAAGAAAGGAAAGTGTTTTTTTTTAATAATTCAAAGAGATTAGAAATTTGGTTGAAAAGAAGATAGGTAAACATATCAATATCTTTAGATTAGATCAAGGTGGAGAATAAACTTCAAAATAATTATTAAAGTGCTGAAAAGAAAATGGAATTCAAAAGAAATGCATGGTTCCACATACCCATCAAGAAAATGGTGTGGTTGAGAGGAAGGATAGAACCATAGTAGAGTGTGCTAGAAGCATGTTGAAAGGTAAGAATGTTTCTAATAGTTTGTGGGTTGACGATATATGTATACATGTGTATTTACAAAATAGATGTCCAACCAAGTTCTTAGAGGAAAAAAATCATTATGAAACATTAAAAGGATAAAAACCATATATTTTTTGGGAGTAAATCAATTTCCCACATTCCAAAGGAAATAGAAGGAAACTTGATGCAAAGTCAATCAAATGTATTTTCATTAGCTATTGTGTTGATCATAAAGCTTTCAAAATGTATGGATCCTAACACTCATAGAGTATTTGCAAGTAGGGATATTATATTCCATGAGCATTCAGACAATGATAGTCAATATGTATTGAAACTTCCTCAATAAGGCTTTGAAAGTGTAGAAGTAGAAGAAAGTGAAAATAAACAAAATGATGTTGAATCTCAAAATGGAATTGAAGCTACAGGAAATAGGAGTAAACCAAGAAAGAGTGGAGCTACTACACCAAGCAGTGAGGCACTATGAATATCAACAAGGAAAATCAAGACACCAATCAGGTATAAAAAATTTAGTGTCTCAATTAATGAGTGTTGAAGAACCCCCCTTGGGGTGTAGGGTAGTCGGTGATGGAGTGTGTTGTTAAGACACTCCCTTATGTGAAGTCATCAGTTTGAAACCTTAGCTTACCTTGTGTGTCGTGTATGGGGCATTGTGGGCACACCTGGAGGTTATAGTGGTAGAAATTTTCACCTGGAGGTTACAGTGGTAGAAATCAAATAAGATGACCCTATGTCATGCAAGCACATGCCCGACTAGTTGTTGATTTTGCTAGTAAAAAACAAATGAGTGTTGAAAAATCTTTAAATTTAAAGAAAGAAAAGTATCATAAAAAATGGATGAATGTTATGTAAGAGGAATATGATTCCATTTTGAAAAATGACACTTGGGAAATAAATGATCTTCTTGAAAATAAAGTTCCTATAGGCTCAAAATAGGCATAAAAATCCAAGTTGAATTCACATGGTAGTGTAGACAAGTTTAAAGTTAGACTGGTTGCAAAAGGCTATTCACAAAATGAAGGAATAGATTATGAAGACAAATTTTTCACTTGTAGCTAAAATGAACACCATTAGACTTATTATTGCATTATCCACTAAGTACAATTGGAAATTACATCATATGGATGTCAAGTCAACATTTTTGAATGGTGAATTAAAATAAGTGTACCTTATTCAACCAGAAGGTTTTGTAAATAAGTTATAAGAACATCTTTTATGTAGGTTAAAGAAAGAACTATATGGTCTCAAAGAAGCTGCAAAATCATGGTATATAAAAATTGATAACTTCTTCTTCCAGCAAGTTTTAATAAAATCTAAGAGTGATCCAAATATTTAAATAATAAAAGATGAACATGTGAATGTTTCTTTGATTTCATAGTATGTCTATTATTTAATCATAATAGGAAGTGCTACAAGTTTGATTGATGAAATCAAAATACAACTATCATAGGAATTTGAAATGAAGGATCTTGGAGAGTTGAATTATTGTTTAGGCATTGAGGTATGGAGATTATATGGTAAAAATTTGATCACTCAAAGTAAGTGTAAAAAACAACTTATCAAAATATTCAATATGAATTATTGAAAACTAGTTTGTACTCCATTAGAACATAATGCCAAGATTTACATTCATTATCATACACAAGAATTAAATGGTACTTTGTATAGATATCTATTGGGAAGTTTGAATTACTTAACCATAACAAGGCCTAATATTGCATATTCACTCATCATACTTAGTCAATTCATGGATAATCCACATGAGAGCCATTGTAAAGTTGTCAAGACAATCATTTGATATATAAAAGGAACTATTTATTTTTGTATTGAATACACTAAGAATTTGAATGTTGACTTGACAAGTTATTCAGAATATAATTGGGTACGTGATCCAAATGATAGATAATCAACCACTAGATATTCATTTAGTATAGGATATAGGATTTTGTATCAAGGCATTAAGAAGTAACCAATTGTGTAGTGATACTTGTGAAGCAATTTTTCTCAGGTGAATTTTCGAATACATGGGAGAAAGGCAAGGAGTACCTACAACTATCAACTTGCAACAATCAAATTTTAATGAAACTGACAAATAATCCAATTTATCATGCCAAATCAAAACACATTGAAACTCAACATCATTTTATGAGAGAAAATATTCAATAAAAAGAAATTGATTTGATGTATTGTAACACAAATGAGAATATGGTTGATATATCCACTAAGTCATTGGGAAAGACAAAGTTTGAAATATGTAAAGATATTATAGGTATCATAGAGAATAATTTCTCCATTAAGGAGGAGTGTTATAAATAAATGCATAAATGTAATTGTTGATATATTGTTACAGTGTTAGCATATTTTGAGGTTGACAGATGTCAAAAAGTAAGAATAGAGTGTTGGCAGATGATTGATAGAGTCAGATAGTAAGAATAGAGTGTTTTTAGATGATTGAAAGAGTCAGACAGTAAGAGTAGAATGTAAGTAGATAATTGATATAGTATAGCACTTAGAATACTTAGTTAGATTGGTATGTTTCCAATTCAGATCCATTTTTGAAGGATCTATTGATCTCTAGAAAACCTCTCTCTCTCTCTCTATGTGTGTGTGTGTGTGTGTGTGTTTTCATATTCAAAAAAATAGAGAACCAACTCTTTCTTCATTTTGTTTATTTGTTGTGTGTGTTTAAATTTATGATTGTATGCATGGGAATTTATGATTCTTGTATTATTTTGATTATTTATTTTGTTATATTTGTGGAAGTATATAGTGAATTCAAAGAGACTCAAGCAATGCCTTAGTAACACACTTTGGTGTTGGAAGAACTAGTAGGTGTGGAGTTTTAGTTGCAGTAGGAAACGATGATGGTGCATCAGTGGGATGATGGGAATGTAGTAAGAACTATTGATTAGTTGATAGGAGTGGGAGAATGGAAACATTTTGTGTAGTAAATAATGGTAATGATGATGAAGATAGAAAAAAAATGAATGTGGAAGATATGGAAGTTGGGATAATAAGGAATCTATAATAGAATGTAGAAACATGAGTAAGAAGTGGAGGAATAATGTTGAAAGGAAAGTATGAAATGATGAGTGGTACATGTTGAGGGTTCTGAGATGCCTTTAACTCAACAATAGGAACCAAACCCGCTTAAGAGGCCCAATTATACTTGTAAGCATTATATGAGTGGTAAGGTTCTCTAGATTTGTGATCTAGATGTAATTATCGATGGGCTTTAATTGTGACTGATAGATATGTCTTTCTATGAAACCTTTCCTGAGGCTATAAAGTTCTCTTTTGGTTATTTTCTAACATTTGTAGAAGTGAAAGATGCAACTTAAACTAAATGACAGAGGGAAGTTAAGATGTATTGGAGAAGCTGGGTTTTGGGATAACCTTTATACCACAATATGCATACAATGAAGATCTAAACTACTTCAAATTAGAAATAATACCAAATTTTGACTTGTATATGTTCAAAATCATCTGAGATAATGATTACAGAAATAAGATATATACATGACAATAAATTAGAGCAGGAAAATCAATTTTCAATGCTCTACTGTCAATCACATACTAACACAATCGATTTCTATTCATCATTTAAAATAAAAGAATTGTTGCAACATTATAAGATAACTTAAATAACATATACAACAACTCTTACGCGATACAACAACAAGTATTGAATTTGAAGACAAAGATAATCCCCGTCTGTCCAATCACGTTCATGCCTCAGATGAAAGAAGTGTCTTTGGTTCTAAAATTAACTTCTCAATTAGCATAACTCGCATAAAATTAATTCTCTTACAATATTCTAGAAAAAAGATCTTTCTCTCCAAAACCATGAACCTTTGACACAAGGTCGATTCTCTTATTTATAAAAATAACTAAGCTAAAAATAGCTAATAAAGTTGTGCTAAGTCAAGAAAATGACTTGTGGCAGACTTTATCTATCTGTTCTCTTTTGTTCATCTTCAAATCATCTTGTCATGTTACGGAAGTGGATTGTTCCTCTCGCATTATGACCATTTGTAGAAGAGATCTTCACATGCATTTTTGTATGGGAACCTATGTTGATCCATCAGAGTGGACATGACCTTCTTCATCTCAATTGCCCATTCTTTGTACTTGATTAGTTTGACACTCATGCACTATAAAAATGCGAGAGCTTTCACCAGAGACTCCATGAACTTCTTTACTTGGCCCAGGATCATACATGAAACCTACAAAATCGTTGTTTTGCATACTAGGTCTTTCTCTACATGTCGCTTAACTATGTCACATAAATAAGTGAAATCCTCCGATGGGCCAAACTCTAGAAATTCAATATCCCTCATTTCTTGGTTGATGTTTTCCCAAATTTTCTCACTCTTCCCATATTTCCTGCATCTTCCATTGGGGTTCTTGGATCATGTGTACCCAGTATTCAGATGCCTTTAATATTCAAGCGATGTTTTTTTTCATCAGTACTTGAATGCCATGTTCTTTTGTATCTTGAACCTTCTGTACTTCACTGATGTATTCGATCCATTCCAAGGCTTGATGTTCCTTCTCATACCACTGCTTCATGTCTTTGTGGTTTTCTAGCCCCATAAGGGTATTTTCTTGGAAATAAACTATGTGAGCGGTGAAGAGGTCTCTCTCCCTTGTGAATTATGCATATATGTCTCAGAAATCACTCTTCAATAGTACCACCGCCTATGTTGAATTTTGGTAATACTCATCTTGATGTCATAGGTGGTCCATCTCTTTCTTCATGGAGGCTATATTTGTTTCATCTGTTTTTTCCATGTCTAATGTGGCATTGGTTATGGGCATCTCTGCTCTGATTAGATCAATCATATTGGCACTTTCTCTGTAGAATAACATCTCTTATGTGGTTATGAACATAGTTCTAGCGAGTGTGAGATTCCTTTTCTTGAATGTTCTTCTCATCACGACCTTCCTTTTTATGTGATAAGAGATTTCTTGTATATCGTGTACTTCATCTATTGGTTCGGGAATTTGCTAATCTTGCCAAGACAGAGTATTTCCTAGGCTTCCCGCTGTATAGTGATGTTCCATGGTAGGTTCTGTGTCTCTTCTGAGGATGGGAACTTGACCTCCCTATTCCTCAGTTTGTGGTTTCTATGGTAATAACGGTGTCAACATTTTTCCTGTTTCAAGGCTTGGTCCTCTTTTTAAGCCCTAATATTGGATCATTAACCCTTAATTGGGGCATATTACATTAGTAATTTTATTTTATTTATGTCAGCTTTATTCCATTAGTTGTAATTATACCTCCTATTCTCCTATATATACCAAGGAGACATTTTCATTTGGAATCATCTTGTACTTGAACAACTAAGTGGGGTAAAATGAGGTTTCCCCCTCAAAGAGGCTTATTATCTAAAATTATCTCTTTTTCAATGCGTTGAGTACTTTTTCTGAGGATTTTTTATGCGATATTGATATTTGGTTCTTAACATATGGTATCAGAGCTTAAGGTCTTGGGGTTTCGCTGCTACAACTGAGACAACTTGGAATTTTTTCTATAACTTGTTTTATACAACATTTCAAAAGGAACGTCTTGGAGGATATTTAGTATATGGATAAAGGTATGTTGGATTAAAATTTCAGCTCCTGAGGCATTATACTTTCAGAGATACAACCTGTAGAAGATAGGGTTCTGGAATCATCCTGAAAGGAGTCATTGTGGAATTTTCGCTATAAAAAATTTTCTGTAACGTTTCATACCCTGAACTCCAAAGGATATTCACATAAATTAGTAAGGTATCTGTGGTAAAATTTTCAGCTTCTCGGTCATGTTAAATTTCTAGATACACCCTGTGTAAGATAGGGTATCTCACTAGTCCTATTGACTAGTATCAAGAAGGTTTTCTAGGTAAAACAATCATAACTTCTTCCTATAGTATCCAAATTGAGTGGGACTAGTTTCATTGGATCGTGGACAGTCTGTAGTATTTTTGGTACACGTTTCAGAATTTTATATCAATAATTTTTTACGAGGCATGCTATACAAGTTAGATCTCCTGGAAAGGCCAAAAATCGACAAGTTGTGGGGAAGTTACCATAAATTCCACTTGGCACATCCAATTTTGATCAGACCTATGGAATTGCAGAGAAGAAATATCATAGAACTACATAAAATAAAGTTTCATACCCAGAAGGTCCGAAACTTGGGATATACAATAGAAGAAAGATTGTCTAGAAGAACCACCTCAAAATCAAGGTTCAAAAGTGATACTTGGCCAACATTCCACCCAAAAAAGGAACTTCTACACCAAACAAGCCTCTAGAAAATCCTACTTGGACTCTTGATTAAGGTGAATAAATACGTAGGGACATAAATGATTTACAAAAGAAGATAGTAACAAAAGATGAACTAAAAGAGATGGAAGCTAAGTTGGAGGCAAAGATGGATGGTTTAAAAGAGGAGATCATGGAAGTATTGAACAATTTTGTAATATAGAAGACACATGATAGTGAAAATGCATCCCATGAAATTCATGATCAGGACACAAGGAAGATGAATAAAAAATGGAGAAACTCCAACTTTGGGTTGATAACCAACCACGTTCCTAAGATCGATATGAGGAAGTTTGATGGAAAGGACCCAATCAAGTGGATACTTCAGATGGAGCAACTCTTTGATCTACATAATGTGCCACATACAAAAAAGGTACGAATTGCTTCTTTATATTTAGAACCTGTTAGCGATTATTTTTGTCATTTGGCGCAGAAGCACCCAGGGCTGTAGATTGCACACGAAATTCTCAAGCGCAGCATGGGAGAATCACTATTTTTCCAAGTAGCAGGTCAAGCGTGCGGGAAAAATGTCATCGGTAGCATCCAAGGTCTATTTTGCGAAGCAGATCGACGGTCGGTGGGTAATCGTAGTCAGCCGAGTCACGCCAAGTATAGCGCAGAAGTTTTCAAAGAGGTGAACGGTCAAAAGTCTCCGTGGAGAACTCGCGAAGTAACGAGGGTCGTTGATCGCGATCAGTTGATGCGTGGGTCCATTTCTTGAACTCGGGGTTCATGAGTTCAGAGGGCGGACCATATCCTTTGGTTGTGTGAGATCGCGAATCGTGATAATTGTGGAAAGGAAAAGAGCCATCGCCTCATAGGATTTCGCGGAGGGAGAGTGCCAAGGTTCGACGCTCCAACTCGTGAGGTCGCGAGTAGCGAGAGGCGCTAGAACTTAATCCTTAGTCGATGTTAGGTGTGGAGGGCACCGATAGTAAAAAGAGCTATATAGTATTTCTGAGAAGATCTTAGCCGTCCATTTGAAGAAGACATCTGGTGCGCGATTAAGATCCCCACCTTTTCACCCATAGTGGTTTCAAAGTGCAAATAACAGCTCCATCATATCCCGATACGCGAAGTAATGAGAGAATTCGAGACCTGGGGCCCACAACAACGTCGGGTGAGTTTAGGACTGTCAGATTTGAAGGATGCGCGGCACTAGATTGAGTCGTCTCAGCATATCGCTCATCGTGATTTTGATCAGCAAGGATCAGCCCCTTCATATTCGTGAATGCCGAAAAGAGCCATGGGAATAGGCATGTGGTTACAGTCTGTGGTCACTTGGAGAAAGAGAGGAGCTGGGTAAAGAAGGCTGAAGCACCGAGTTCAGTTACAGAGAGGATCATCGCGGTCTCCAAGCGCCATTGGATCCAATCTTCATACTGTTTCTCGCTTGGAGTAAATGATGACAAGAGTGGGTGGTTGAAACCTCCTTTTATTGATTAAGTGAGGGGATGGAGGGTCTGGCAAACCATCTACCCGAGGAAGTCCTATGTATCTATTTTCTCAAAAGCTCCATGCCGAAGTCCTCAACTCGATAGAGAGGTCTGCGCATGCTAGCCTAGCTCTTAATGATTCATCTACCCTCCTTACAGGAGCCATACGTAGTTAAGATGGCACTTAAAGAAATATATCAGTACGAGTTTGATTGAAGAGACACCAAGCCTTGGGCGACTGGGCACGCCTCTATTATGCGATTTTCTCTGAGTATATAAACTCAGTCTTTGTATTTTGTAAAGCATTGATGGTAGAGTGAAGCTCCCGATTGTAAAGTTTTAACAGATTCTAGTTCTCTGGTTATGCATCTTTATGTGAGATTTCTTGTTTTATGACAAACAATCTTACTTACTCCATCTAGTTTTCATCTATACCAAGAGAGTTTGTGATCAACTGATTCGCTCGAATTATGGCAATTATGTTGTGATAAAGGATTTATTGTGGCACTATTTTTTTCTCTGGTTTTCTGCGTTTGAGCATAAGAATATCTTGCGTTTAAATGTCTTCTTCCATAGTCTGTTAGGAACCTGATGTTTATGACAGACCTTTGCATCTCTCTGATACAAGTCTTCCCCCTACTTACCCTTACTACAACTCACTGTCTGAAGTTATCTAAGACCTCACTTGCCCATGCATGCCTAGCCTAGTTTTGGAGTTGGAACCACGTCGTTTGAGTTAGCCTCTGTTTGATCACCCCATTATACAAATCGTGACATAATCTGATGGGCATCGGGCTCTGCTCCTGTTGCAATCTAGGGGTGACTTCTGCCGCCAACATTTATGGCGCCGTTGTCGGGGACAAAGTTGAAGATTTTCCCTAGGTAGAACGACATTGAGCCTCTGATTCTGAAGGTGCATCAGACATCAGATCCCTTAAAGATTGCTACTGTGCACCTGGTGACTCCACTATGGCGACTCCATTGTTTCCACATCACTGTTTCAGTTGTGACTACTGTTAGCACACCTGAAAGCTGACCCTAAGGAGATTTCTCGAGAAGGTTTCAGCAGCTACTTTCTCAGCCTGAGAAGCTTCCTGGGGTAACGACATGTTAAGATCTGGCCTTTGATGGTGAAAAAGGACCAGACATGCTTGAAGCTGCACATCTTTCACCTGGCGAATCCATGATTCGAGGATCGATTGGCGACTCCACTGGTTCAATATGGAGAAAATTATGGCTCAAAGGTTTTCTTTCTGTGATTTTTCTTAGATAGTTGGTTTTCCTAATGCACTTCTTGATAGAGACCAATGGGAAGAGTTCCTCCCTAAATTTCATGCAACAAGTTGGGAGGAACCAGCTGAGCATTTACTAGACTTCCATGACGCTATCCACCGACACAATATCACGCATGAGGATGTCCAGATTAATCTCTTCAGGTATTCATTGAAGGGAGATGCTCTTGAATGGTGTCGGTCTCTTCCCGCTACAAGCATCCTCTCTTTAACAGGTTTTCATACAACTTTCAATTCATTTTGTAAAGATTATTTTCCAGCTGCTTGTTTGTATGAAAACTGTTGTGAGGAGTCTTCTTCGCTTCATGAAGCCTCTGCTGGCCCTGAAGACTAGGTCTGTGATGAAGCCCTTACTGTGGAGGAAAGCATCTACTGTGAAAAATTTGAGGTGTTCAATGATATTAGGGGTGTTAGCTCGAGAATGGAAGCATCCGACATCATATCAGATGCGTTTGTTCTTTTTTATGTTCATAAAGATCAACACGCCTCTTGTGGAGATTATGAGTTTGTAGAGCAGATGTGGTCCACGGTAGATGGCTCACCTAAATGTCGGGTTGAAGTAGATATTCCTAGCCACCCTGTTTCTGAGGACGGAGACCTTCCCGTTTGTGAAGAAGACATTATTGTGGAAGAGGTTTCCTCTCTTTTTCTCCAGGGAGTTTCTCACGATATATTTTTGCCTGAGATTAAAGAGAAGAAGATTATGTATGAGAAACCAGAAGCAGTGGATCCCACTATCCCTGAAACAAATATTTTTGACAGGATCACCATTTTGGAGGAGGATCATAGAAATAAGGGTCAACCCCTTTTTCATGAATATTATAGTGATGATGAGCAGCACGCTTACCCTACATTTGATCACTATAAACATACTGAAGATCCAGTCAGCAAGAAGAGCTTTCCCATAGGTCCTATCTATGATGATTATGACTCTAACCCGTTGGAGAGCCAAGAAGAGGAACCAGAAGAACCAGCGGAGCAGTTGAATATGTAGTTTACAGACTGTGCAGAGCCAGTCAACGAGCAGCCACCACCTGAGATCAATCAACCTACGTCAGTTGTCCACCCACCTGTTCTTACCATAGATATTCAACCACACATCCACAACTGTGTAGCAGAGGAGGCTTCCTGTCGCCAATTTTCTGGAGTTTTCCACTGGTCCTATGAGCCTATGAAGGAATACATGGAGCTGCATTTCCTTCATAAATTGGAGCCGCCCTATTTCATCTCAGCTTCATCCTGTAAGGAGAAGTTGAAATGCGTAACCGTTCTGCTGTCATGGTTACACCACCTGTTCGTAATCATCGATAGAAGGAAGGAGCTTCCATTCAGGAAGTTACTTGATTGGCTATGGTGGAAGTTCGCTTTCACCTAGCCTCATGTACAAAGTATATTAGTATTAGGTTGTACATAAATAAGCTCCTTTGAACGTGTATGTTTGTTTTGTTCATTTTTACTTATCGGCATGTATTTTCAGCAGGTTGTTTCAAGCTTGACTCCATAGCCCAACAGAAAGGCGACTGGAACTACAGAAGGAGTTCTTAGAGCATTGTAGGGATGATTCTATCCCCCATGGAGCCTAATGTTAACGATTATTTTTGTCATTTGGCGCAGAAGCACCCAGGGCTGTAGATTGCACACAAAATGCTCAAGAGCAGCATGGGAGAATCCCTGTTTTTCCAAGTAGCAGGTCAAGCGAGAGGACAAAATGTCGTCGGCAACATCCAAGGTCTATTTTGTGAAGCAGATCGACGGTCGGTGGGTAATCGCAGTCAGTCGAGTCATGCCAAGTATAGAGCAGAAGTTTTCAAAGAGGTGAACGGTCAAAAGTCTCCATGGAGAACTCGCAAAGTAACGAGGGCCATTGATCGCGATCAGTTGATGCGTGGGTCCATTTATTGAACTTGGGGTTTGTGAGTTCGGAGGGAGGACCATATCCTTTGGTTGTGCGAGATCGTGAATCGTGACAATTGTGGAAAGGAAAAGAGCCATCACCTCTCGGGATTTCGCGGAGGGAGAGTGCCAAGGTTCGATGCTCCAACTCGCGAGGTCGCGAGTAGCGAGAGGCGCTAGCACTTAAGCCTTAGTCGACGGTTATGTGTGGAGGGCACCGACAGTAAAAAGAGCTATTAGTATTTCCGAGAAGATATCAGCCGTCCATTTGATGCAGACACCTGGCGCGCGATTAAGCTCCCGACCTTTTCGCCCATCGCGGTTTTGAAGCACAAATAACAGCTCCATCATATCCCGATACACGAAGTAGCGAGAGCATTTGGGACCTGGGGCCCACAACAATGTTGGGTGAGTTTAGGACCGTTAGATTTGAAGGACGCACGGCACTAGATTGAGTCGTCTCGACATATCGCTCATCGCGATTTCGATCAACAAGGATCAGCCCCTTCATATTCACGAATGACGAAAAGCGCCATGGGAATAGGCACTTGGTTACAGTCTGTGGTCACTTGGAGAAAGAGAGGATTTGTGTAAAGAAGGCTGAAGCGCCGAGTTCAGTTATAGAGAGGATCGTCACGGTCTCCAAGTGCCATCGGATCCGATCTTCATACTGTTTCTCACTTGGAGTAAATGATGAAAAGAGAGGGTGGTTGAAACCTCCTTTTATTCATTAAGTGAGGGGATGGAGGGTCTGGAAAACCGTCTTCCCGAGGAATTCCTGTGTATCGATTTTCTCAAAAGCGCCATGTCGAAGTCCTCAACTCGATAGAGAGGTCTGCGCACGCTATCCTAGCTCTTAATGATTCAGCTACCCTCCTTACAGGAGCCATACATAGTTAAGATGGCACTTAAAGAAAGATATCAGTACGAGTTTGACTGAAGAGACACCAAGCCTTGGGTGACTGGGCACGCCTCTATTAGGCGATTTTCTCTGAGTATATAAACTCAGTCTTTCTATTTTGTAAAGCATCGATGGTAGAGCGAAGCTCCCGATTGTAAAGTTTTAACAGACTCTAGTTCTCTCGTTATGCATCTGTATGTGAGATTTCTTGTTTTATGATAGACAGTCTCACTTACTCCATCTAGTTTTCATCTATACCAAGAGAGTTCGTGATCGACTGATTCGCTCGAATTATGACAATTATGTTGTGATAAAGGATTTATTGTGGCACTATTGTTTTCTCTGGTTTTCTGCATTTGAGCGTAAGAAGATCTTGCGTTTAAATGTCTTCTTCCACAGTCTGTTAGGATCCTGATGTTTATGATAGACCTTTGAATCTCTCTGATACAAGTCTTCCCCCTACTCACCCTTACTACAACTCACTGTCTGAAGTTATCTAAGACCTTACTTTCCCATGCATGCCTAGCCTAGTTTTGGATTTGGAACCACATCGTTTGAGTTAGCCTCCGTTTGATCACCCCATTAAACAAATCACGACATAAACGGATGGGCGTCGGGCTCTGCTCCTGTTTCAATCCAGGGGTGACTTCCACCGCCAACAGAACGTAATCAATTTGTATGGTATCGATGGATTTGTTCTCTCAAATAACGCGTCACTTGGACAATTTTCACGGAAGAAATGATATCACACTATGAGGATACAAGGAGCAATACCTTCTTTAGCCAATTGATAAATCTCAAGCAAAAGGGTTCAGTTATCAAGCACATTGAGAACTTCCAAA
>JZKD02S1679695.1:831324-854460 GCA_000966675.3 Picea glauca | reverse complement strand
CTAATAGAAGCTTCCACTTCTAGAAGGATCTTCCTCTAGATGCTTCTCTTGATAGACATATTTAGTATAAATAAGGGTCGAGGGTATGGAAACCCTAGCTTGGAGATTATTGTAACAGAGCGCTGCTCGACTGGAGGTTTCCCCCTCGAAGAGACCTGTGAACATTGATTTCTAAATCAAAGTGTTATTCATGTTGTTGTTATTATATCATTTCTATGTTATTGTGGGGATTATGCTGGTTATATTACTGTTATTCTACCATTTCTAGAATTTTATTTATGCTCTGCATACTTTTTATATCTGGTATATTACAAGTGGTATCAAAGCACTTTCCTTGGCAGAAATTGTGGGAATTTTTTTTCAGGTTAGAGACATATTCTAGCATCTTTAAGCCATAGAGATATGTCATTATGCGCATAAACCCACGGTTGAGGGATTCATACATGTAGGAAATAGAAGTGGTTCTTAAGCGCACATCTTTTGGCCACCCTTGTAACCCCTGTTGGTACCCCTTTGAGTGGTAGCGCATCAGAAAACACCTGTGTATGGATCAACCTAGATTTCCTGAAGCCCTCTTTAAATAAACTGATCGGCCACCTGACTGTTATAGTTCCACCGAGAAAAACAGTCAGGAAGAGACTCTCTAGTACTTGGGTAGTCGGGTAATATGTCTAAGGGTACGGTCTATCCTCCTTAGTTAGTGCCCTGAGATATTAGGTCGAGTACTACTGTTGTACCCTACACATATATCATAGATCTATAGCACAGGGAAAACCCTTATCTGTAGAACCCTTGAATACCTAACCCTTGGGGGACAGTAACATAAACAAATTAACACAGACAAGATCTATTGTCACGCAACTGTGTTCAAGTTGCCAAGTAAATACACATTTCTTTCTGGTTAAGCATCTGGGGATTTCATCACTGCAATATTCTTTAGACTGGAGTATAACTCCGTAGGTGTAAAAGAAATAAAAAATAAAGAAGTCTGGAATTTTTTTCACCATTATTTGAGATCTAGTCCATTGGATTCATCTCTTCACCCTTATAACATTCATCCATATCATTTTTCAGAAGAAATACTTTTGACCCCGCCTTCCCCTTTTCAGTTCACCCATCCTCATGGCCCATACCCATAGCCAATACCTAGAGTCTCGCTTCAACACCTTGCAATCTAGTTTCCTCGTGACCAAAAAAGAAGTGAAACAACTCAGTGCTATTGTTTCCTCCATGGATACATCCATCAATACAACCATAAATACATCCATGCAGTCCTCAATGGAGGAAGTCAAACAATAACTGACCACCCATCTTGAATCTATATTTTCATCACTCTGCACCAAAATGAAGATCCCTACAAATGACCCTTTCCCTGACACACCTCCAAATACTAAAGGTGAACATTCATCCCATTGCCATACCTTTCAGCACCATCACTTTCAACGCGACCTACGCCTTCCGCGGGTGGATGTGACCAAATTTGATGGTTCAAAACCCACTGGTTGGGTCACCCAAATGGAACATTATTTCTCTTTATATGGCACTACAGATGACTTGGCCAAACTCTGGTATGGTGTTCTCCATCTAGATCAAGAACACTGGCAATGGTGGCAATGGAGAAAAACTTCCCGTCAAGGGTATATTGCTTGGACCCAATTTGTGACTGAGCTTTATGAACGCTTTGACACTGACACCAACCATTTGGTCCATTTGACAAAATTGAAACAATCAGGAATAGTAGAAGACTTCATAGTTGCATTTGAGTGCCTGGATTTTCGAACAGAGGGCATGATCGATTCTTTCTTTCGAGAGTGTTTTATCAGTGGCCTCAAGGAGGATATTTGGGCCCATGTCCTCATGGCTCGACCTTCGAGTTGGGTGGAGGCTACCAAAAAAGCTAAAGAAGCACAACAAGTTGTTTCCTCTCAAAATTGTAAAGCTTCCTCTACCCCTCGCCCTAAACCCATAAACCCCACTACTCCCTCCGCCCCATTAAAGATCAAAAAATTGACCAGGGCTGAAATGGATGAACGCCAACTGAAAGGCCTTTGTTATAATTGTGATGAAAAATATTTCCCGAGCCACAAATGTAAGTAACAAAATATTTTTATGGCCATCTCTGAGGATATTTTGGAAGAGCATGTTGAAACTCCCCTTATGCCTAAGTCAGTTGAAATCACTAACATAACCCCTCCCTCTAACTCTCCCGAAGTGGAACCAATCATTTCCCTCAATGCTCTCACTAGCTTCTTCGCCCCCCAAACCCTCAAGTTAATTGGTTACATCAAGCATCGGAAGGTCATCATTTTGATTGATAGTGGAAGCACCCATAACTGTATTTATTGTTGCATTGCCCAAGAAACCCATTGCTACATCCATGCCGTCAACAATTTCCAAATCATGATTGCCAATAGTGGTTCCATGAAATGTGGAGGGCACTGTGAAAATGTGCATCTCCAAATCAGTGACTACAACTTAAAATCCCATATGTTTTCTATCTACATGGGTGGTTGCGACATTGTGTTGGGTGCAGACTGGCTAAGGACTTTCGGTCCCATTATCATGGATTTTAAGGACTTAACCATGTAATTCGACCAGGAAGGCCACCAATATAAATTCCAAGGCATCACTACTGGTTCACCTAAGGTCATTAGTTCCCATTGCATGGAAAATCTGCTCAAAAAAGGTCATTCTGGTGTCATTGCCCAACTCCATGCCATACAAGCAACAGAGACACCCCCGGTGCCGCAAGACCTCCAAGCCCTCCTTTCTAAACATCAACTGGTATTTTCCACTCCCCAAGGACTCCCTCCTTCTTGGGGTGTTCATGATCATTCCATTCCCCTTGTCCTCAGAAGCCTTCCTCCCAATATCCGTCTGTGTCGCCACCCCTTTTCACAATAAAATGAAATTGAGACCATTAAAGACAAATTTCCCATTTTTGTTATTGATCACCTCCTGGATGAATTGAGTGGCGCCCAATTCTTTACTAAACTTGATCTTCGCTTGAGATATCACCAGATACATGTGAAAGAGGTAGACATTCCCAAGACGACTTTTTGCACTCATGAGGGCCACTATGAGTTTTTGGTCATGCCCTTTGTCTTGTGTAACGCCCCCTCCACCTTCCAAAGCCTCATGAATCATTTCTTCCATCCTTTTCTCCATCATTTTGTCTTAGTTTTCTTTGATGATATCCTCATCTATAGAAAAACCTAGACAGACCATCTTACCCATGTGGATCGATTTCTCCATCTCCTCTCTCAGCACCAACATTTCCTGAAACAATATAAGTGTGCTTTTGGTGCCTCAGAAGTATAATACTTGGGTCATCTGGTTAGAAAAGATGGCATCAGGGTGGATCCGACAAAGATTGAAGCTATGCAATACTGGCCGCACCCAAAGACTCTCAAAAGATTGCGTGGATTTTTGGGCTTAACAGGGTATTATCGCAAGTTTGTTAAGAATTATGGAAAGATTGTAGCACCTCTCACTACTCTCCTAAAAAATAACTCTTTCACTTGGACTCCATCCACTGCTCAAGATTTCCAAACCTTGAAGATGACCATGTGTACCACTCTGGTTATGGCCCTTCCTGATTTCACAAAGACCTTTGTGTTGGAATGTGATGCCTTGGGGAAAGGAATCAGCGCAACCCTTATGCAAGAGGGCCGACCTTTGGCCTTCACCAGCAAGCAACTATCTGAAAGGAATCTAGGAAAACCCATCTATGAAAAGGAAATGTTGCCTATTTTTCATGTCGTTGATTTGTAGCACCCTTATCTCTTGGGGCAATGTTTCCAAATTAAGATAGATCATGAAAGCCTCAAGTACTTTCTGGAACAATGCATTTCCTCCCTGGATAAACAAAATGGGTGACCAAACTCTTTGGATATGATTATGAGATCATTTACAAGAAAGGAAAAGACAATGTGGTGGCAGATGCACTGTCCAGAAAATATGAAGACAAAGGATCCTTTTTTTCTCTTTCCTTCATTGTACTAGATTGGCTCCAAGTTGTTCACCAGGAATGGATACAAGATCCCAAAAGTTTGCATCTGATCCAACAATTGCAGACCAATGCTCCAACTCCCCCAGGGTACTCTTGGCTCTAAGATGATCTTCGATACAAAGGCCATTTGTATTTAAGTAAACAATCAAAGATTAAATCCACAGTACTTTCTAAGCTTCATGCGACACCCACAGGGAAGCACTCTGGGTTCACCAAAACCTATGACAGGGTCAAACGCTCTTTTTTCTAGGAGGGTATGAAACAGGACATCCGTAATTTTGTCGTAGAATGTGATGTGTGTCAACACAACAAGGGAGAAATAGTCAAATCTTCGAGCACACTACAACCACTTCCGATCCCACCTGCTATTTGGAAGGATATCTTTATGGACTTTATTATCATCTTACCCAAATCAGGAAATAAATCAGTCATAATGGTGGTTGTGGATCGTCTTTCCAAGTATGCTCATTTATGTGCTCTTCAACACCCATTTATTGCGTCCACGGTGGATCAAATTTTCATGGACCAGGTATTCAAGCTTCATGGCATGCCGCACTCTATTGTTTCTGATCGTGACCCAACTTTCACAAGTAATTTTTGGCAAGAATTGTTCTAGCTTCAGGAAACCCAGTTGCATCTTAGCACAACTTATCATCCCCAGACTGATGGTCAAATGAAAGTGGTCAACAAGTGTTTGGAAACATATCTGAGGTGTTTTTCCTCTGAAAATCAAAATCAGTGGGTTCAATGGTTACCCCTAGCTGAATGGTGGTACAACACTTCCTACCATACAGCTACATGCATGACTCCTTTTGAAGTGGTATATGGACAGAAGCCACCTTGAGTTCTCTCATACTTACCGAGTACATCAAACATCTAGGCGGTTGACCAAACACTTAAATTTTGAGAGGATATTCTATGTACCCTCAAAGAGAACTTGGTCATGGCACATAATCGCATGAAGAAACAAGAAAATCAAGGTCACTTTGAACGTCAATTTGCAGAAGGGGATTGGGTGTTTTTGCGACTACAACCATACAAGCAAACTTCCCTCAAGGTCGAGCATTGTCAGAAGCTAGTGCCCAAATTTTATGGTCGTTATACCATTCTCAAGCATGTGGGACAAGTCGCCTATCAGTTAGCACCGCCCAATCATTCGAAGCTACATCTTGTTTTTCATGTTTCATGCTTAAATAAGGTAATTGGAACTCGACGCCAAATTCAAACCAACCTTCTCGATTTAGCTGAAGAAGGATCCATTTGGCTATAGACAGAAGCCATTTTGGACCAGCGTGAGTGTTTCCTGCGTCAGAGAACCATCGAGGAAGTGCTCGTCCAGTGGAAAGATACAACTCTAGTAGATGCCACTTGGGAACTAGCTACCATTCTGTAGAAGTTTCCACATCTCAAGCCTTGAGTACAAGGTTGTTTTTAAGGGGGCAGACATGTTAGGGTCCTAACCCACACATAGGTAGAGCAATATATTAGTATGTAATAAAGGTCAATATTAATAAGGCCTTACAATAAAATATAATAAGGAAGATGTAAGAAGACCTAATATAAGATTCCGCTTCTAGAAGGATATTCCTCTAGATGCTTCTCTTGATATACATATTTAGTATAAATAAGGGTTGAGGGTATGAAAACCCTATCTTGGAGATTATTGTAACAGAGCGCTACTCGACTGGAGGTTGTCCCCTTGAAGAGGCCTGTGAACATTGCTTTCTGAATCAAAGTGCTATTCCTATTGTTGTTCTTATATCATTTATGTGTTATTGTGGAGATTATGCTGGTTATATCACTGTTATTCTACCATTTCTAGCATTTTATTTCTATTTTGCATACTTTTTATATCTGGTATATTACACAGACACAATCGTAAATGAAAACAATAGATACCACACTTACCTCTTCCTTGCAAGAAACAACCTAGTCTTACTGGTAATTGAAGTGATACAACAAACTGTAAACTCTTCAATGCTCTCTCTTGCTCTTTCGTCTACTTAAGAGATTAGTGATTTTTGAGTGGAATTCCATTCTTTGGCACAGAATTTACAAATTTAAAACATACTTACCTTGTCATAGAATCCACATCGAGTCTTAACTTCAAGAGTACATATATGATGTATACAATCTATCATAGAATCCACATCATGTTTAGAATTAAGTGCAATGCAGGCTCACGACACAGGAGCGTGTTACTTTAAAGTTCATCAGTGAATTAAAATTTTCAAAGTTGGCCGACGCACAATGTCACGGTGTCAGTTATGTGAAGTTATTAAATGTCTAATATATCACAAACCTTGTCCTTCACTTAGCTAGAGGTATCTCCTCAAATTACCCGAGAATTTGTTCACTTCAATGGGACTAGTATGATCAGCATCGGGGATATGAAGGATCATTAAATGAACAACATAGATCGAATAGGATCCTCGACATCGATAGATAAAGGTTGGATCTAAATGTATAAGTTTGTTGTTCTATCAATCTACCAGTAGTTAATGAGTGCATCGATGTCGGTATATTGTGTTTGACGTTGTTTCATTAGTGCCTCTGGGAAAAAGTTATGATGCCGACCCAAACTATCATATAGTGTTGAAGAGAATACGTGGAAGTACAGATATGGAATGGGGAACATCAAAATATGGCATGGGTGATAACCGATCAATACAGACTATCTACATGGCAAAACATGTGACAGTTGATTTGACCTTTTAGGCATGAGAAATTTTTTTTTTCAGCATCGATGATTTTATTTAGACATATGTTACCGTTCCCTTTTAGGTTTTGTCGATGCTGATGATATATCAACGATCGACAATTCTTGTTTCCTATTTTGAAAATTTTTCTTTCGGATTTCGCCAATGTCGACGATTGTTTGAGAACTTTTTCGCAGGCCAGAATCACTGATTGGCACGAAGATATTTTATAAAACACTTTTAAGTTGTGTGTATTTAGTCTTTATGCCATGCTTACTTAGAGAAAAAGGTCAGTATGTTAAAAAACCTTGAACTAAACCAAATGTGATCGATGCTAAAATGAAAAAATAGAAAAATACATTGATCCCTACAAAATTGACTCCATTAAAAAATGACAATGTGGTACCGAAAAGAGAAAATTCACAAAGACTTTTTTAGGGTGTGTTGAGTGATCAAAAGTACAATGTATGGAAAAGGAGAAAAAAAAAGAGACACGATATCTAGTAGTTGTTGATTTATAAATAAATCCAACTCCACACAGAAGACGATCACTATGTTTCCAACTAGCGAAGTTTGATGTAGGAGCATCCTTAGGGTAGAAGTTATCCTACATCTCTTGTTGATTTTTCAGTTTCATATGAAGTTATAAATTTTCTTATTTTGAATATATTGGAAATAACCCCCATATTTAACAACCTCAAAATATCAAATCAACCAAGTATAATGATCTAGGATTATCATTTATTGGAATTCTAGTATGCTACATGGAAGGTGGTGAAAAATAGTGTGGAGGATATCATAGAGTTAGACCAACATAGATCCATATTAACTTTGGATCTACCATGGGTTGAGGGGGATAAAATCCCTTGAGGTAAAAATATTTTCTATACTGAAAAACAATTGAGGAAAGGTTTGCACCTTGTTATTTACTAATCTATCTTGCTACTCTTGGGCTGACCCAGGTTCAGATGTGAATAGGTTTCCAACAAAACCCTTTAAAACTATCATCCTTTCTGGTAAACTAGGAGGCAACAAAACACACATAATGTATTGCGTAGTCTCACCCGAGATAGTCCTATGGGTGACTGCAATGCTCAGATGCTTGCAGTCTAGGAAAGAGTGGGGATCTGAGATTGCATTTAATCTTCTTAGACCTTGATCTGGTAGTTCTTCCTATTATTCTTAGTATTCATTCTTCTGTTAAGTCTATGCATGCATTCTAACAGATCTAGCATGTAACAAATCTCACTAACTTATCCATTCATCCATTCATAATCTAAATACTTACATAAGGTAAACATGCAATAAATCGCAACACATAACACAAGTGTTATTGTGATTCACCCCCTCCTAGGCTACGTCCACAAATATTTGGCTTCTTATGCTTTTTTATTTATATTTGTGTAATATATGGCGTTGCGTGCACTACAATATCGATCATGCAGTTAAAAAACCAGTTCCACAATCATCTATGAGGCTGACTAGATCGCACCCAGATCCTCCGCCCATGCTATGACCCTCAAGATATAGCTACTTGACCCTCCTACAGCTCAACAACTTACAAACTGGTATCAGATATTACAATATTTTTCATATCTAAGTAGCCAAGCAAAACAATATTCTCTAACATTTCGGAAATCTGACCTAGGCCTCCTAGGTACTTCTTTATACTTATTTTGGGGTTATCAACCATTACCATCTCTTACAAAAAATATAACCTTATTATGGTTAGGTTTTCTTGCATGCACGCCTTGCATGCTTTCCTCCTTTGCATGTGGATTTTCCTCACACGTGCTACTTTTCCTTCCACCTGTCTTTTTCTAATTTAAGCTTTACATTCCAAAATTGGGTTCTTAATCAAAATCGTCCTATTCTCAATAGGCCCACAACACTGACATGTGGCTCGTCCAGAGCCACCTAGACAATGCACGCTCCCTCGAAAACCTCTACTATGATGTGGAACTTGTCTACAAGTTCCATATCTCTTTCTTGGACCTGCAAGACCTTCTATGTGAGTGCTTCTAATGCTTGCGTTGTGATCTCCTCCTGGATCATGGTTGTGCAATCTTCCTGTGTTTGTTCCATGTTCTTCTTCTCCTCTTCCAAATGTGTGATCATCTCCACTGCTTGCACTTGAATAGGTTCCATCTATGCCTATGTTTCTTGATTCTACATATGCGCTACTTTTAACTCTCCCTACAACTTCTTCATGTCATGCATTCCTTTCAGACGCTCGATGATGCTCATTGCTTATTTCCTCTGCTTGAGGTCCTAGATTTTTGCGCTTATTATTTCTTCCTCCTGGTTCGGCTGCTGGACCTGCTCATCCTCCTCCAACGTTGTCCAAAGCTACACTCCTTTGTCAAAAAATGTTGCTATTGTGTTGAATTATTTCTCCATTTATTCCAATTGGAGTGTATCTTTTGTTTTCCTCTAGTCTCGGACCTCAAGAGAGGTCGTGAGATTAAGCTTCTCTTTTACCTCCTTGATCTCTTTCATGTACTAGTCAATGGTCTGCATGATGAGGTTGATATTCGTCTCGAAAATTATTTTTGTTTCCTAGGCGTTGTTGGGTATTTGGTTGTATGTCGTTGTCAATCCATGCTCTAGCTTATCTGAGCATTCTTTCTCCTCTTCCTTTTCGACAGTCAACTAGTCGCATGTGATCTGGAGCATCTTTGTGACCCCTCTTATCACTTCTAAATTTGTGGCATATAAGAGAGCCCTAGAGTGTACTTCCTGCATGACATTATCTTGTATCCAATATAAGGCCTTTGTGGGGATCCATTCCATCACCAACTATACTTGTTCCACTTCTTATAGGGGTTTCTGTGCCATCCCCTGATCGAAGCTGATCATTTGATGTGTTATCATGAATGTATCCCTACCCTGGATGACAAATTGCATGGTCTCCTCACCTTCTCTTTGCGAAGGTGGCCTCTGTGTCTCCTCCTATGGTCACACAGTAGCCTGTGAGTCGGCTTAGTTCTGTAGATATTGGATATTTGCATGAACCTCAAGCAGCTTAGCCATAATCTGCTCCCTTTGAGCCTTTTTTGTTCTGACCACTTCCTCCCTCCTCTCTTGGACCTTATCCCCAACAAGATCTGCATCATCCCATGTGAAGGTGATGTCGAGGTCCTTTGTTCCAAACTTCCTCTTCTCATGTGCATATTTTCCTTGTGCATGCTTCCTTTCAATTTGTGAGGGTTGTGCCTTTGTCATTTTTTCTTGGCCTTCTTCCTCTTGAGCCTGTATGGTCTCCTTTGGACCCATTTGCACCCAACTTCTTGTTCTTGTTGTTGTGAGAATTCTCCTCGTCATTTTTGGTACTACGTTTCTCCCACTTGGTAGGGTTCTCACTGTAGTTGTTCAAGTATTATCCACCAGGTTACCTATCCTTGTTGATGAGCCTGCATCAACCTTTTCATTAGGCTTGGAGGAATGCATCGTGCTTGTCCTCGTAGTTGGATTTCCTGTAGCTGAATTCCACTGCATGGGCCAGTTCTTGATAATCCACTCCACTTCTTCCCTAGTAATGCAATATTTCATCTTCAACCATGCCTTTTTTGGATCCCTCACGACTTGGATCCATAGGTGATTCCAGGATGCCTTGAACCTATCTATCCCTTTTGTTTCCTACGTGACCTCCATAGGTATGCACCATACATTTGTTGTGTGCTACTCGATTTTTTCTAATAGCATGGAAAATACAGTGTTGTTTGCCTATTGCGCATTGTTATCCTTTGCATGCTAGAGAGACTCATACCTGGTCGTGTAGCATTTTCCTACTTTGTCTAAGAATGCCGAGAACTTGGGATCTGGCCACCCTACTAGAGCTATTAATATTATTAGCAAGGAGTAATGGAATTCGGTTCCATTGTCCTGTTTATCGTGATAGCCAAGTAGTAATTGGTTCAATAGGTAAGGTGCCCAACTGAACTTCATCCCCTTCGCACACTATTTTTCTACTATGATGACTCCTGATGGCGCTTCCTCTCTGTGACATTTTCTTAGAATCTTGCATGCCATTACCTTACTGGATAATCTTGTGGCATTGGTGTTGATTTATTTGATGATGATTCCTCTATTCCCCCTGGTTTTATCGAACTGTGCCTTCACTTGTTCTGCCAGTTCTTTCTCATGCGCTTTGTTTCATAAGAATTCTTCCGGTGACGCATTGATTGTAGGAAATCCTGTTATTTTGGCAATTAACGCCACGTCAATATGTACTATTTTTTTCATCCAAATAATGCCTCCATGGACCCGAATGAACAACTACTTGATTCACAGACCGACATTCTTACCACGCCAAAAATGTGGTATGTCCAAGAGGTTCATTATACCTAAGTTATACATCCCCATAATCCACTGCGTGGTCTCTAGCACTGTCCTTTCTAGGGTTCCAATCTCACTTGTGTTGATTAGATAGTTTTCCTCAACCAATTATATAAATTTATTCATGTCATGCACATCATGGTCTGTGTACCTCAACTTTTGTACCTTCCCCAACATGTCATTGACAGTGGGGACTACGTCCGGAAGGAATGGGAGGGTAATTTTGATACTATCAGGGGTATTTCTTTTCTACCCCACAGAATATGTGGCTTCCTCTACTTCTTTTGTGCCCTCTACTTCCCCAGCTAAGTCAGGCCGGTCAGTGAAGCTTTTGCCAAAATTCTAGGCCTTTCATGTTCTAGTACACATTTTATAAAAATGTTGACTGCACCCAATTTGTATAAGTGTCCTGTAATTAGTTGATAGTCTGCATATCTAATACCATATTTTTCTTTTGTGCAATACTAAATTCTTGTGGTGCAATCCCTGTACTCAAGTATTGAATGATGTCAACAAAATATTTGTCAGCTACTTGGACTGAAAATAACTACGCATCAGATAATTTGTATTCCAAGTTGGTAGGATCTTCTCTATTGGTTACCCTTGAAAGATGATCAGGTCCTGCATTCAGCTTCCTTGGTTTGACTATCACTTAAAAATCAAATTCTTGAAATAACAGTAGCCATCTACATATCCTTCCCCCCAACACTAGCTTGTTGACTAGGTATTTGACGACTGAGTGATCTGTGAACATATTAAAGTGTTTTCCTAGTAAGTAATGTATGTAATTTTGAAGTGCATAGACTATAGTTAGGCGTTCTCTTTATTTAATGTTGTATTTCTCTTCTTATTCAAACAATTTTCTACTTGCAAATGCTATAGGATGGTCCAAATCTCCTACTCATGGTTGTGCCAAAATTTCTCCAAGTGTTATAGCCAATGCATCTACATGTACATAAAAATTATTTTCCCAACCCGGGAATAATAAAATCGGTGTTGTGACCATATTTTATTTTAAGGTGTCCAAGCCTTGTTGGAAGTCCTCATTCCACTAAAATTTAGTATCCTTCTTTAAAAAAAATTCCATTGGCACAATGATCTATGCTTATCCTTTTATAAATTTTCCATAGTAACATGTATGTCCCAATGTTTCTCTCAAATGGTGCACTGGTTCTGGTGGTGGTAAATTAAAAATGACTCCAATCTTAGCAGGATCCACAAATAACCCTTGTTTATAGACTATATGTCCCAATGATATTCCAAAAGGTTTCCCAAAAATGCACTTCTTGATGTTCAATGATATCTGACATTGCCTGCATGTCTGCAACATTATCCTTAATACTTCCACATTATCTTTTAATAGACTATATATATTCCAGTCATCCAGATACACTTCTAAAAACTGATGTATGAACTCCTTGAAAACAACTATTACTACCCTTAAAAATATGGTTGGTGCATTCTTCAGCCCAAAGGGCATGGTTGTGTACTGGTAGGATCCCCATTATGTGGAAAAATTAGTCTTATACCTATCTTCTAGGGCTATCTTGATCTAATGGTAGCCTAAGAATCCATCTATAAATGAATATGCTTCCTGAACTCCCACATTCTCTATGAATTCATATGTAAAAGGTGTAGGGAAAGGGTCATGTAGGAAAGAATCATTTAGTTTCCTATGATCTACACAAATCATTATCCCCCCTTGTTTCTTCTCTTCAACAACCATAGGGCTTATCCATTCATATTCCTCCATTGGTTCTATGATACCAGCTTCCAACATTCTGTCAATTTCTGCTTATATATTGGATTTAGTCTATACAGTTTTTGTCTGGTAGATCTAGCATCATGTTTGAGAGGTATCTGCATCTCTCCTATATCTCTTGCTATACCTTTCATCTTTGTAAAGGTTCTTGGGAATAGATCATTGTACTTGCGTAGTAACTCTATTATCCTTTCTATTGTTTGTTCATCCCAGTGGTCTCCAATGCTGGCCATTTTGGGATTCTCAGTTGTCCCAATATTAACTTTCTTTACCTTGATAGGTGCAACAAATACTTATGATTCCAAACATGGGAATTCCACCTCTCTTTCCCATTTAATTTCTATAATATGAATATTGTGCAGTTTGTCTTCCTCTGGTACTTCTTCTTCCACATGATACCATGACAATAGTTCTTTAACTGTTTTCCTATTTTGTTGTTGGTATTTTGTCATGAGATCAACCTTTGGTTCATAAATAAATATCACACCTCTTATATACTTCAGTGATGAATCCATGTTGGGGTTCTCATGTTCAAATGAGAAGGTTACTATAAAATTTTGTTGTAATGTTGTCCATTCTGCAATGCCTCTGCATAGTTCCTGGTCTACATACCAATTTTCTGGAATTCCTTACAATATGTGGATGAAGTGATGATGCCATTCCTCTAGTGTTTTCATCCTCCACCGTGTCTTGCATTTCACCAAATGTTTTGATGGTGTCCCCTGTCCATCATATCTTTTCATTTTATTGTTGTCTTTTTATGCGCCAAATCTGATGCACAATAACCTCTTACATTAGTATCAGTCCTTAACTGCTACTTTGTGCACACCCCACCATCTTGTAGGTGTTTCCTTGAGTGCAATGTCCAGGGATAAGAGCCTTTGGTTCTCTAACACTTCATATTTGTATCTTGTTAGGAATTCTTCTAAGTCATTCACCCCATGAAAATTGGGAGGTTCTCTTATCTTTGTACCCACCCATCTTACTGGGTGGTCTATTCTTGCGCACATTCTTGTGGAGACTTCATGTAATCTCTGCTACTATTTTTCCAACCCTGTATTATAGTCATAGCACATTATGTGATGCTCCTCTAGCTGAGTACTCCATCTACTATTGGGTTGACATAATCTTTTTCACACGCGGTTTTTCTATATAAATTATTTATTTCCGCTCAATCCAAACAAGTTGGTTCTACTCATATTTCCCCTTTTGAAGCATATAATGGAGCAATGACTATGTATTCTCCTGATTCAAATTCCCTCTTCCTTGTCTTCAATTTGATTATGGCCTGGTTATCAAAATCCCAATCCAATCCAAGCAATGTTGGATAAGGTGGTGTACCATCTACTATTTCTATCACTTCAAAGTCTGCCTTAGTATGCACTCCATCCAGATCTACCGTCACACCCTTAAGACTTACAATTGGTAGAAATTTGTGTTGGTTTTATAGCTTCAATTGGATAGGTGAGTAGCCTATTGTAGGATCCCCCATACACTTCCATGTATTCTTAGGTAAGACTTTGACCCCATAGCCTAAGTATAATATAATGTCTCCCATATTGAAATCTCCAATGTTGGCATTCAGTCTGAATTCTCTACTTGTCCTCCTTCTCGTATGGAGGTGATTGACTATTTTTTGTTCTAACTTCCTCTATTCCTATGTGTTACATATTTATAATATATTTTTAAAAACTTTAACAGATGATGGGTCATTCAGTTGCTTAACAAAGGAATATTGTAGAAAAGTATTTATGGTACTTACTTGTGTTATAGGTGGTACTTCACTGGTGTGATCCATTGATACAAGCATCTTGTACATTGGTACATTCTGAGTATGTTGCGTAGCTGATGTAGATGCAACATATTGTGTGAGGAACTCTTGTCTAGCCTCCTTGAATGTTTCTTTTTATTTCCCCTCATCAAATTGTTTCTGTGATTCAATATTCTTCTTCACCCATTGGTGTTGCGTTGGATCCTGTCTTACTGTTTCATATCCTGTCTTAGCTCCTCTACACGTAACTATGTTGATATTTATTCCATCATCCCCGACTTCTGCAGAAATCCATTGAACATTCTGATTGTTCTGGTTCCTTTTTTATTGAATATTCCCCAAAAGTGTTGGGCATTCCTCTGTATCATGGTATGTTGTGCGAAAGTACATACATGTCGTAGGTGGAAGTGGACATCCCCTTGCATAATTTCATGGTTGTTGGTAGTTGTGGCACACTATTGGACCTATCCCTCTTCCAAATCCTCATCTACTTTGTCCTCCACCTCTATATCTACCTTGATCTTCTCGTGGTGCATTGTAATGTGGTACCTGATTATATTGTGTGGGGTTATATTGTGGTTGTGTGTTGTTATATTGAGGTTGCATAGTGATGTACTGTTGTTGTGCATTATTATATGGAGGTGGTACCTGGTTGAACTATGGTGTAGTTTTCCCTATCATCATCTATGATTTCACCCTATAAGTATCTAAAGTTATTTCCCTCATCAGGTACATTGTCATACAATATTTTTCATCATGACCCACTATTTTTCAAAAATTGCAGTATGAATTCTTGGGTACTCTCTAGTACTTCTGCATCATTTGACAATGATATGGATCATGCCCATGTGTTTTACAGATATCACACCATGGTCCTCCTATTGGCAATGGGTTTGGTATCCTTGTTTCCATATACTGTGCAAACGTTGGGCACTCATTCTTGTGGTGTCCTTCTATCATGCATGTAGTACACCAAAAAAATTATCTTTTCTCTTTGCACTTATTCTAGTTCAATTGAAATGAGAGGTTATTTAGATCCTCATTTATCTCTTATAATGCTAGGTATGTCTTATGATACTGGTCCTCTTCCAATTGTAAGGCTTCCTACAGAGACTCTTCCTGATTTTGAAACTCTTGTTGTCTCAAATGGTATTTCATATGTGGTAGTAGTGAATTCACAAAGAGATGTATATGCTTCATGTCAGTCATGACATATTTCAACTTACCTTTCAATCATTTGAACCTATGATAAATCTCCCAAATAGACTCACCTAGTTTATGTCTGATTTCAATCATCTCATTCATGTACTTATCTTCTGAAATGGGATTATGAAATTTATTTATCAACAACTTATTCACATCTGCAATAGTATGTGTTGTTCCTGGTGGACTGTTTACAACTAGACTCATGTACCAATCCAGCGCGCGATCTATTATCGTGATAGCTAACTATGCAAGTTTTGTATATTCTTTTGTGATATTCTTTTATTCCTAGATCTTCTCACAGATGAACAATTTATTTTCAGGATCCTATGATGTCTCTCCCTTGAATTCTGGTAACTTGATGGTGGGATCATATCCTGCCATATTGAACTATGGTAAACTACTACCTCCATGCGATGTAGAAATTTGACTACTACTTCTTGAACTGGATCCTCCAGTTCTTGATCCTTGTTTAGATGTACTTCATGTGGTATTTCTTTCACTAAAATTTGGTTTTCTAAATGGTGGTGTTCTTTCTGGTGTAGTAGTCGCACATGGGGTTATGGGTTCCACATTCACACTAATATAAATAGGAGTGTTTCATTCTTCTCTTTCCCTTGGACCTATTGTCTTCCTTTTGTATGTTGCGCGTAATATTTACTCAATATGCTCCACAACCCAGAGATCCTATACCTCTTATTCATCACTTCCCAAGACCTCTCTATCTTATATGGATCTCTTCTTACTATTCATCTTATATTGGTAGGGTACTCCACTGCGTGTTTTTCCAGTTGTTGACATGATCTTTTTGATCTGATATTCCTCCTTAATGATTAGGTACAATTCCTCCTCCTTCTTCCCCTTATCCATATATTCCTCCATTTCTCCATCTCTTGTCAGTGCTTCTCCCCTTCCCTCATGCACACAGGGAAGTTTAGTTGCATTCTTTCATAGTCATCACACCTTTGTTATATAGTAAGATCTTGATTGAAGTATAGAGCAGTCTGATATACCTACCTCTAGGTACTTTTAGGAACTCTTTCTTTGATGTGTTGTAAGACTTCACAGTATATACTGCAAATTCTAAGATAAACCCTCCAACAATACTGTCTAACCAGAAATTTATTGCACGTGTGAATTTGTTGTTAACTTTTTGTAATTGCATGATCTCCATAGGATTCCACTCGAGTTGTCTAATTCGATTTGTAGGGTGGTTGTATTTCAACCTCAATAGCCACTCCTGCAACACATGCATGAAATCACAAAAAAAGAACTCATGCATGTTGATAAACACATACTTGTCCACATATTTGTGTAGTGTTAACTTAAGTTTTATGTTATCCTTCTGCAAAAACTCAAGCTCCTTTGTTTTGAACCAACTTTCAATATCCTCCTTCGTTGGATTCCATGGTATGAACATTCCTTTTTATACCTTCATTATCTTCACGATTATTTTACAGATCCCATTCACTCAATCCGATGTAGTTCTAGTCGACAATAAAACCATTTTTTGGTTGTTAATCTCTCTTCCTACTCTTGAGCTCACCCAGGTTCAGATCTGAACAAGTTTCCAACAAAACCATCTAAAACTATTGACCCTCCTAGTAAACTAGGAGGCAACGCAACACACATAATGTACTATGCAGTCTCACCCGAGATAGTCCTATGGGTGACTACAATGATCATATGCTTACAGCCTAGGAAAGAGTGGGGATCTTGGAATGCAATTCATATTCTTAGGCCTTTATCTGGTAGTTCTTCCTATTATTCTTAGTATTCATTCATATGTCAAGTATATGCATGAATTATAATAGATATAACATATAACATATCTCATTGACTTATCCATTCATCCATTCATCATATAACTACTTACAAAAGGTAAACATGCAATCAATCACAACACATAACACATATGTTACCATGGTTCACCCCCTCCTCGGTTACGTCCATAAAGATTTGGCTTCTTATGCTATTTTATTTATATTTTTGTAATAGATGGCACCACGCGCACTAGAATCCCAATGATGAAGTTACAAAAATAGTTCCACAATCCTCTATGAGGATGAATAGATCACACCAGGATACTCAGTCTATGATATAGCCCTCAAGATCTAGCTACTTGACCCTCCTACATCTCAACATATTACAAAAATGATATCAGATCTTACAATGTTTTTCCTAGCCAAGAAATATCGTATTCTTTAACATTCTGGAACCCTGACCTAGACCTCCTAGGTTCTTATTTATACTTATTTTTGGCTTATCATCCATTACCATCTCTTGCAAAAACCCTAACCCTATTTTGGTTAGGTTTTCCTTCATGCACGCCTTGCATGGTTTTCTCCTTTTCATGTGACTTTCCCTCTCACATGTTGATTTTCCTTCCAGCTGATTTTTTCTAATTTAAGCTTTAATTTCCAAAATTGGGTTCTTCCTCAAAATCGGCCTGTTCCCAACACACCTCAAGATAGTTTTAGAATTAAGATGGATCTACTCTAGCTGTAGTACCATGCAATTTCTTAGAAAATCATGTTGGAGTTACTTCACACACACCTAGGATTTATTTTTCCTAAGGTTTTTCCTATGTTTATAAGTCATTATTCAATCTCCTATATTTTAGGAAGAATATTCCTCTAGGGAGAATATTCTCTTTAGTTTTCACTTTAGGTTGATAAGTTGAGTGGAGTCTAGATGCTACATTGGGATTATCACCACACAACATTGGAATCATCACTGACTAATGCACATTGTCCTTGGGATCATCACCAGACCAGTTCATTACCCATGATTCCCTGATCTCATCCTCACTTCACTATGTTTCAGTCAGTTAACTGAAGAATGATAGACTAGTTAACTCAACTAGGTGGCAGTTCACTCCCGTAACTGCCTGAGAGACTAGCCTAGGTGGAAGTTTACTCCCGTAACTGTTGGTGTGTGTCCAAATCACTTTAGAAAAAAACTATGGCACATTGGATTCCTCTCTAGTGCACATTGGTTGATTTATACAGAGTACATCATGTGTAAATTATCATTCATTCATTTGGTTAATGAGAATTCTTCCATTCTTTCTCTCTTCTTCTCTTTTCTTCTATTTTCCCTGCAAATGTGTATGTCAATTACCATATAGATATTTTATATGCAGGTTCAACGCATTTACATGGTATCAGAGTCTACATATTGCTAGGGAAAATACACACCAAGTTATTTTTGTGAGTACCGAAGATTGAAGACAGTGGAAAAATGGAATTTTCAAAAGAATTCATTCTTACACCATACAATTTATTTGCATGGAAGGAGAATATGATCATGAATATTCAAAGTAGAGGATTGTACATTTTATCCATGAAAAAATATACAGAACCAACATCATCCATAGAAAAATCCAAGTATTTAAATTGAATGGATGAAGCATTCAAAACAATATACAGTCTCATTTCTCTTGAACTTCTCTTTCACATATCCTCCTGTAAAACCCCCAATGAAACCTGGAACACCATGGAAGGGATTTTTGGAAAATAGGATGAGATGAGGGGACACATGCTCGAGATGGAACTTCTCACATTGGATCTAAAAAGCTTCGACAATATCCAATATTTCTTTACCAAATATAAGGATTTGTTGTCGCAACTCAAGGCTTGTGAGGTTGATAAATCTAAGGAGGAGAAACAAATGGTTATCACCATTATCTCCAAAATTGGTCCATAATACTCAATGTTTGTATCCAATTTTCATTCATTTAGATTCATGTCCGGATCTACCTGGATAATTCCCTCTCTTGAGGCCTCTATTAAGTCTCTGACACAAGAGAAGAGCAAGCTCATCAATATCGGAAAAATCAAAGGCCCAAAGGTGCATGCACTTACTGTGAAAGATGGAAGTGGTCATCAATATCAATAATATAAATAAAAATACAAAAGGAAAAAGCATTCCCATCCCAAGAAGGAAGGGTACTCAAAACCCTTCCACGATGTCTCTGGATCCAAAGGGGGAAAGAGAAGAAAAGGGGAGAAATGCACTTAATTCCATAAAGGATTCCATCCAAAATCTGCATGTATGCAGAAATAGATAGATCTAATTACCCAAATACTTCATAAAATCAACCTTAAATATCACATCCTCGAGGGTTCCAATAAGAAGAATTTAGAAGATTAGAATCCCAAGAAAGGCAATTCTATCCATGCCTGGATTTCCATAAACTCCTTGATGCTTGGATTGTAGATTCAAGAGAATCACACCACATGGATTCCACACAAGAATTGTATTCTTCATTGGATGCATGCAAAGGTCCTCCTATTCAGATGGGGGACAAATCTCCAATCGTTGTCACCAACAAAGGAAGGATTGAACTCACAAACGAAAGGTTCGAGAATGTGCTACACATTCCCAAACTTTGCGTCAATATTCTCTCTGTGTACTGGATGAAAAACTTTAGCACCAGATAGAGATTCATATTCAAACCTGATGTAGTGGATATATATGACATGAAAACCAATTCCAAGGTTTCTACCGGTGAGGTAAATCATCAATCTAGACTTTACACATTTTATGAATTTATTGAACTAGATTATGCATTACTTCTTAACCATGCTAATGAAAACAATAGGATATGGCATGAAAGGTTTGGGCATTTAAATTTCAGATATATGCAACAACTTGGCAGGAATGGAATGGTTGATGGTCTACCCGACATCCACTTATCCAAAGGAATTTGTGAGGGATGTGTTCTTGGAAAACACCCTCAAGAGAAATTCGACAAAGGAAAGACACAAAATGATTCCTCTCCTTTAGATCTGATCCATAGTGACCTCATGGGCCCTTTTCTGCATCCATCAATCAACAAAGGAAGGTACATGCTCATTTTTGTTGATGGTTTCTTATGCTTCACATGGATTTACTTTCTCAGGAAAAAATCATAGGTCTTTCAACACCTCAAATATCTCAAATCCCTTGTTGAGACACATCCAGGAAAGAAAATCAAAGTCCTATGAATTTATAACAGGGGAGAGTATGTCAACCATGATATACAAAATATTTGTCATGAGGCAGGGATTCAGTTATAGCACATGGTTCCCTATACTCTGCAACAAAATGAAGTCAGTGAGAATAAAATTAGATCTCTAAAAGAGATGGCATATTGCATGCTACATGCAAAGTCACTTCCATACAGATTATGGGTTGAAGCACTTAATTTTGAAACCTACATCCAAAATATATCTCACTATAGATATTTCAAGGAAAATACCCCCCTATGAGGCTTGGAGTGGCCTCAAACCGGAAGTGACCCACTTTCGTATTTTCAGTTCACATGCATGGGCCCAAATTCCCTTTGAAAAGAGGAAGGCACTTGATCCACAGAGAATAGAGTGTATCTTTGTTCGATACCCCAACAGTGTGATGAGATACACACTTATTGATATTTCCTCGGACAAGATCATCATTTAGAGAAGTGTGAAATTCGAGGAAAGTGTCTCGAATGTAACTCAACAACCACATGCATACACCTTTGTTCTTCCACCCATCAAAGATGATTAGCATGCACATGTTGAATCTTCTTCAGATGAGAGTTATGATTCATAGGATTAAAATTATCTAGATAAAGAGTTAGTATAGACAAATGCGTATTTAGTGCATCCAGATGCAGATGCACAGCTAGAGAAGAGGTCCAAGTGGGCCCAGAATACTATTTAGGATGAAGGGGATCTTGTTGGTGATCCATCCGATACAAGGAGGACTCAATCTGATTTTGAGGATCCTCTTCTTGCACTCACTGCCACTGAACCATTTCCACCCATGCATGTTTTCTTTGTTCAGTCTTCAGATCCACATTATTATGGCAAGGTTGTTGGAAATCCCTTTTGGGAATCCGCCATCCAGGAGGAGGAAAACTTCCTCCTCGATAATTAGACTTGGGATCTGGTTCCCCTTCCTTCAGGAAGGAAAAGTTTTAGGTACAGATGGGTCTACAGGACCAAGAGCATGTCGGATGGACATGTTAACAGATACAAAGCCAGTCTAGTTGTCAAAGGATTTCATCAAGTGCATGGAATTGACTATGATGAGACCTTCGCTCCAGTAGCGAATATGGATTCAATACATTTGTAACTTTCCATTTTGGTAGACAAGGGATGGGAATTACATTAGATAGACTTGAATAATGCATTTCTTCATGAAAATCTCTCTAAGGAGGTCTATATGGAGCAACCCCAAGGATTTATGCAGGATTCATATTTTATTTTTTGACTGAAGAAATATATTTATGGCCTCAGGCAGGCTCCTAGGGCATGGTATGCAAAAATGGACTCCTACCCGCTATCACAAAACTTTGTGCAATGTAAATCGGACCTGAATGTTTACATGCTCAAGACAATTGATTCACTTCTACTGTTTGTTCTGTATGTTGATGATTTTCTAATCACCGGTTTCTCAACTTCAATGATTTCTACATTCAATATGATTATGCATGACGGGTTCTTGATGATGGACATAGGTCCGCTACACTTCTTCCTTGGACTCGAGATCATTCAGGATGCATCGGGAATCAAACTTTCGCAGGCCAAGTATGCACGAGATCTCCTTGAGATATTTCACATGAAAGACTGCAAGTCTTCCCTGACTCCTTTTCTATCAGGAGTCTGACTTGAGGATGGCAGGGACACTCCATTGGTTGAAAACACACTGTACAGACAACTAGTGTGGAGATTTTTGTATCTCACACACTCTAGACCATACCTCTCATATGCAGTTGGAGCAGTCTCCAAGTTCATGTAGGAGTCACATGAGATACATTGGAAGGATTCAAAGCATATTATTTGATACATACAGGGAACCATCACCTTTGGGATTCATTATACAAAAAACTCTACATTGAACCTAATCGGGTTCACTGATTCGGACTGGGTTGGAGATAGCATTGATGGAAAGTCCACATCTAGTTACTCACTCAGTCTTAGTTTCGAGAAAGTTGTTATTGATATATCTTCAGTCGAGGTAGAGTAGAGAGGGGTAGCTAACATAACCATTTAGGATATGTGGCTACAACATTTTCTCACTGAGTTGGGAATTCAGTTGCATCGCTCGATCATCATTTGGTGTGACGATTAGAGAACTTTGAAGCTATGCAGATATCCAGTTCATAGGAAGAAGATGAAGCACATCGAGATCCACATGCACTACATCCAGGATTTAGTACAGAAGGGGATCATTGACCTGGAGTTCTTTCCTTTAACAAAACAGACTGTAGTCATCTTAACCAAGACCTTCACTGAGAAGAAGTTCCATTCTCTTTAGTCATCTTGGAGTGAAGGACACAGTTTCCTAGAAACTGTCAGTTATTGTTTTTACATACATT